>JAJEJH010000290.1:181396-208444 GCA_026122585.1 Anacardium occidentale
CAACTTAGGAAAAAATAAAGGGAATTTACCCAATTAAAAACCCATGAGGATAGGTATGATGAAAAGAAAAAGAGAAAAGAAAAGAAAGAAAAGAAGAAAAAAAATGTTATTGTCTTCAAGATAAACTAATACACTCTAAAACGATCGGGATTTTAAGGTTTAAAATCGTATACACATGAGAAGCACAAAAAAGTGCTTCTTAAAGATACATGCATTCATTTTGCTTGAAAATTAGATATGTATCATCAAGACAAGGTTATTGTAGAATCACCTTGAAAGGATAATTTTGTCTTTATCTACCTAAGGTAGGTATTTTTTGTTTGATCTATCTAAAAAGGGCAATTTCATCTTTATCACATGAAATAGGTATTTTGTGTCTATTTCACCCTAAAAGAGTAATTTCATCTTTGTCTACCTAAAATGGGTATTTTATATCTGATTTGCCCTAAAGATGTAATTTTAATCGAATCACCTTATAAAAGGCAATTTCATCCAATTCTTCCTAAAGTGAGCATTTTATGTCTAACCAATTTTAAAAGGGAAATTTCATTTTTTTTTTTTTGGCTAAAGTGGGCAAAGATAGGTACTTCGCTTGGATTTCTCCCTAAGGTGGGCAGTTTATCTTTCATAAATTCATCCTAAGATTGGGTAATCTACTTTCATAAATGTTTTTCAAGTGATCCTACTAGTTATTTGGATTTTTCTCTAAGTTAGGGTTATCCATTTGTCATGGATTCATCCTAAGATGGGTCAATCAACTTTCCCTAGATGTATTCAAGGTAGGTGTCCTAGTGGTTTGGATTTTGTACCAAGGTGGAGCAATCCATATGTCATTGATTCACCTTGAGCTGGGGTAATCAATCCTTTTCTTTTTTTTTTTTTTTTTTTTTTGGTAATTAGGGTAATCAATCCTTAGGTTCACCTAAATTAGGTAATCCAATCTTTGGAGTCCTCTAGGACTATTTTAATTTTCAATAATTTATTTATAGGCTTAGGATTCTAGAATAGGTTCCTTTTATGTTAGTCCAAATATCTAGTAACCTTTGTTTATACTTTATTGCATTTTGCTTGTGTTTCTATGTTCATAATATTGCATTCACTACACAACACACATAAAATCCAAAAAAGTAAGGGCATTTGTTCCCAATAAAAAAAATCTATAAGCTTAGTACAGAGTTTTTAAGTTGTCGACATAAAAAAAGTGGGTGATAGACACACGTTAGATTAAGTTAAGTAAACATATAGAACCATAAGACAAACATTGATCCCCTAATTACCTTTATCAAAGGGATCAATCAATCCCTTTAATGACTTTATGAAAGGGATTGGTTGACCCTAGGGCTGGATTCGAGTCGAACCAAACGCAAACAGTAACATGTTCGTGTTCAGGCTCGTTTCGTACTGTTCGGGTTCGGGTTCGTATTCGTGTTCGCCGAACATTTTTTATAAAGTTCGTATTCGTGTTCGGTTCATATAATTAAGTTCATATTCAGCTCGTATTCGTATTCGTATTCGATTTGTATAATTCGTTTTTATATTTATTAAAAATTATAATTAATACAAATAATTAATAAAATTTAATTAAAAAATTATTATTTTAAGTTCGGGCTCGTGTTCATGTTTGATTCGCATAGTTCGTGTTTGGGCTCGTGTTCGTTGAATTTTAAAATTGTTGTTCGTGTTCGTGTTCGTGTTCGTGTTCGGGTTCGTTCGGCTCGTTTCGGGCTCATTCGAGCTGAACTCAAAAACGAACCCAAACATGTTCGGTTCGAATCCAGCCCTAGTTGACCCCTTTAATACCTTAATCAAGGGGCAATCAACCCTTCATTGGATGCTACAACTGGCTATAAAAAAGGTTATTTCGACCATGCTAAGGGACTTTTCTTTTGAAACCTTTCAGTAAGACGTAAGTATAGACATTTCTTTGACCTCTATTTTAACAAACACAAAAAAAAAAAACATCTGTTCTAAATAATCACCCTTTTAAAACTATCTATTCTAGGCTCTACAAAGACTAAGGAATCATATCCAGATAATTGTCTGCTTAACCATTTTCAACTTGATGTTGGCAAAGCTCCAGAACAGCCAACTCTAAGTAAGTTCTTGAAGGGAACCTCTTACATCGGATTACATTCTTATTATACGGATTATCTATTTAGTTACTATGTTTTTGTTTCTGTGTATTCAACTCGATAAGTAGACTAAATAGAATTATTTTTAGATGCAGCCATTATTGTCATTTGCCTATAACTCCTGAATGTATGCTTTATAATGTTAAATGAGTGGATTACCTTTTCCTACATCATTTAAATAATGCATGAGTAATATCTTATTCCTTTGTCTCTAATTTTATTCGTATGTTATCCCTTATATGATTAGAATTTTTTTTAATGATTAAACTATGTCGTAAGCAATGTAATTGATGTTGCTATTATATTATGTGCTTTGGCTAGATGATTGATGGTGCATGTGGTGGATTTTTAGGATAAGTTTGTAGAGAATTACATATTTGGGAGTATCTTGTTAGTATCAGATGGTTTGAATGACAACAAGTTGTGTATGTTAATTTTCTCTGAACAAAGTCTTAAAACAATTTATATTTCATATGCATGATACAATGAAATAGGATTAATATTGTATGACAATAAAAAATAATCTAGTAACTATGTATTGTGTTATAGTTGTCTGAATCTATTTATTGTTGTAACTTTGATGTTGTGGTTATGTAGTGACTCGCTGCTATATATTACTGTGGACTAACCTTTTTTTTTTTTTTTTAACTAGAATATATTTCTAATATATAGCAGTAAGTCATACTCTGGTTGCTTACTAAAAATATGCGGAAGCTAGAATAAAAATTTGTGATAGGAAACTAAAACCCACTATACTGTATCCTAAAATCAAACTCATGCTTTATTATATAATAATAATAATATCTGAGAACATATGTGATACTATACATCTCATATGCATGAGCAATACAAAGCATGTGAGTCATAACATGTTATCTACTGAAAACTAAACATATACATATATACATATATAAATTGAAAACTTGGGTGAAGATCTACTCAAGCCATATCCCACTCTTTAGCCATCTCGTGTTTCAAGCTCAACTCCCCAAAACATAGACCTGTAAGGAAAGAAACTAAGAAGGATGAGTGACAAGTCACTCAGTAAGCATCTTCTATCTCTACCCTTGGGTAGGCTCTAGTCTGAGCTACTACTGGCTAGTTGCTATCCAGATGAACTTAACTAAGTTTTTGATAGTCTAATAGCTTCTTCTGATCCTCCCTTAATAATTATTACTCTGCTTGCTTTCCCTTTATTAATTTTTGAGACCTAGAGTACTATTGAGTTCTCCTAGGCTTAGTTGTATTTTTTTATGTTTTTACTTTTGACGTATATTATGCAACTTAATCTTCTCTTTTATTTCTTTTCTTACATGTTACTAGTCTTACTGTCTTTATACTTTTTCATATCATGTAATATGTATTATGGTATGCTAAAATCATGTTATTTGTCCTTGGACCTTATTACTAAAAATATTTTACTAAAACAGTTATTGGGATCTGAAGATCTAAAACACTGAAAAGCTAAATGAAAACTATTTTTAAGATCTCTATGTATCAGAAGATACCTGCTATGCTGATCAGGCTGATGAATATAGGGATTTGACATCTTGGCTATGTGGGCTGAACTATATCAACAAAATACCAATAAGTTGAAATATCCTACCATACCAGTTTTTGGACCAATAAGCTGAAATCTAACCAATCTGACTAAAGTCAGAAAGCTGAAATCTCATAGATGCACCCTCGTATTTACCCTTACTAATTAACCCAAATGTCAAGCTTAATGTTAAAAACTAATGTAGAAGGATCTTTTGATCCTTTTTTTGATAACACTGATTATCATACTATACTGAATGATGTTATTTATATATGTTATCTCATTAATTCTCTTTCTTTTTTATTACAGTTTATCTTACCGAATTAGCTATTATAGTTCTGTTATATGTTTCTTACTAATGAGTTCTGTGACTTATTAAGCTTATTAATAAGTTTTGTGTTCTACTATGTTTCTACTAACTTTGTCTCTATTTTCTTGTTTCTATTCTATTTTTATCTTTATTTCTTTTTTTTTAATCGTAACCTATCACTAGATTACGTTGTTCGATCTTTGTAAGAAACCCATAGACCAGGCCAAACTCTCCCAATCACAAAATATGTCCAAAATAAACTTATTCTAGCACACAAATAAGTAACTATATACTTCCATCACAACCTCAACATCTCAAAATCATGCTAAATCACTAAATGAACTCATCCCATGATTTACATGCCAAGAAACAAGAAAGAGGTAAGGAAATACTTACTTAAAACTGCTAAGATCTTCTATCTCTCTATCTTTCACTAAATCATGGCTGGATTAGCTACTAAAACTGGCTTCTACCTTTGAAAATGGTGAGAGCTCACTGGCAAGGAAGAAGAAAAGAAATGGGTAAGCTAGCTGAAATGTAAAACCTTTCTTTATATACTTATGCATCCTAAAAAAGATACACGGGCATGTACCCTTAAGGCACACAATCGTGCTCTTCACACATGGCACATGAGCGTGTGTTAAGCATAACCTATATAAAGCCTTTTTAAAAAGATTATTCTACCCTTAGAACTCACTGATGCTAATCTATGGCTATAAAATCTCTCTTCTAACCCCAATCAAAAGCCTAAAAGACTATTTTTAACCTTGGGATATTACAAGTTATATGTTCAATCACTTAGTAAGCATTCACTTTTGAATTGGTTAGTGTCTTGTTTTCAACTTTTGTCTTTAACTAGCTATGTTTCTAATGACAATTGGTCACCCTATCTAATTCATTCATGTTAACACTTGTGTTCATCGTTAGTGCTAACAAATAGAGAAGAAGTTTGGAAATAAAATGCATGGTTTTGGTAGTGTTACATTTCTGTTAGGTTTGCGCTTTTAAACGATTATGAGGCTATAGGCTAATAAACCCGTGGACACCATGCGTATTGTCTATCATGTAAGACCCCGTCTGCTATATATTACTAGAGACCATATTTTTTTTTTTAAATATGTCTTTACTCTATATATATATACACTTAATATATGCTTAATATATAGCAATAGGTCCTACGTTGACTACTTACTGAAATTATGCGGAAACTAGATTATAAATGTGATGAAAAACTAAAACCCACTGTACAGTATCCTGAAATAAAACTCATGTTTATTATATAATAATAATATCTGAAAACATAGAAGATATTGTACAATCCGAATGCATGAGCAATACAAAGCATACGAGCCACAAATATGCTATCTACTGAAAACTAAATATATATATATATATATATACAAAAACACGTATAACCAAAATTTCAGGCGAAAACCTGCTCAAGCCATATCCCACACACCAGTCATCTCGTGCTCTAAGCTCAACTCCCCAAAACACCAACCTGCAAGAAAGAAAACTAAAGGGAATGAGTGACAAGTCACTTAGTAAGCATCTCCCACCTCTACCCTCAGGTAGGCTCTAGACTAAGCTACTGTTGACCAACTACTATCTAGGTGAACTTAACTAAGTTCCTGATAGTCTAATAGCTTCTTCTAATCCTCTTGCTTTTCTTATTAATTCTCTTGAGTTCTTTTAGGATTAGCTGAATTCTTTCATTTCTTTATTTCTGACGTATATCGTGCAGCTTAATCTTTCTTTTATTTCTTATCTTACATGTTTCTGGTCATATTGTTTATATGTTTATCCATGTCATATACTATGTATCATGGTATGCTGAAATCATGCTATTTACCCTTGGGCCTGTTTACTAAAAACATCTTTCTGAAAACTATTATTAGGATCTGTAGATCCAAAATAATGAAAAGTTGAATAAAACTATTTTTGAAATCTCTGTATCCGAAGATACCTACTATGCTAATCAGATTGATAAATACAGGGATTTGGCATCTTAGCCAAGTGGGTTAAACTATACCAGCGAAATGCCAGTAAGCAGAAATATCCTACCATACCAGTCCTTAAACTAGTAAGCTAAAATCTAACCAATCTGATCGAAATCAGAAAGTTGAAATCTCATAGATGCCCCTTCGAATTCACCCTTACTAACTAACCCGAATATTAGGCCATAATGTTGAAAACTAATGCAACTGGATCCCTTGATCCCTTTTCTGAAAATACTGTTTAGCACGCTATGCTGAATGATGCTATTCATGCATGTTATCTCTTCAATTCTCTTTTCTTTCTTATTACAGCATTTCTTACTATTGTATTGTTTCTGTAACTTATTAAACTCATTAATAAGTTCTATGTTCTATTATGTTTTTGTCAACTTGTTTTTGTTTTTCCTATTTCTGTTCTTTGTCTGTTTCTATCTTTAATTCTGTTTTCTAATCGTAACCTATCACTAGATTACGCTGTTTTAGTTTATTGATGAGTTCTCGTACTGTTGTGAGATTAAAGTATGATTTTGGTCTTCTTTATTTATCTGCTTGCTTTCTCATTATTACAAGGCGTACGGGCGTGCACTATCAGACGCATGGGCATGCATACAAATACATGGGTCGTGTGCCGGTCATGTAGCCTAACCATGCAAGGTTCTAGAATTCTGGCTAAAATCTCACATTAGCTAACGTACGGTCGTGACCCTCTCTAAAAGCTAATCGTGCATACCTCACATACACGATTGTGACTTTACCAAAACCAGAATGCACGGGCGTGCATTCAATCCTATTTGGACACCCACAGCCAAAACCCGCAAGATCACACCAAAACTCAACCCAAACTCATCAAACATTAAATTAAACATACAAGCATGCAATATACACTACTATTAAACTGAAAGCATACATCAATCACTGAAATAACCCAACCAAGGAAACACAAACCCAAGGAAACAAGAAAAAGGTAAGGGGATACTTACCCAGAGCTACTAAGATCTTCTATCGCTCTATCTCAAGCTGAATCTTGGCTGCATTAGCTGCTAAAGCTGGTTGATCTTCCTCTCAAAAGACTAAGGTTAGCTGGAGAGAAAAGAAAGGGAAAAGCTGACTGAAATTGGCGGAGAGAAAACATTAGTTTATATACCAGTAGGCATGCACAGGTGTACATAACAAGATGCACAGGCGTGCATGGCGAGAAAGGGATACACGGGCATGTGTCCAAAGACGCATGGTTGTGCTCCTTCCACAAGCTGCATATAAAGCCAACAAGAGGCCACTCTCTACCCTTCTATTTCACTGAAACCGATTTCTAACCCCAAATCAAGGCCTAAAAAGACCATTCTAACCTCGGGCTATTACACATCATAGATGAGTTGAGGAGGAGCACAATTTTTTTGCTTTCAGTCTTTTTTTTTTTATTAGTTTATTATCAGTTAATCTAACAAACTTATTTTGCAAGATTATTTGTCTTAGATTTGCTTAGGTTAGATGAATATATATAAATGTGCATCGTGTGGTAAAATAGCAATTAAATAATGACTCACAAACGTACTTTCTAACAAACCACATTAGTGGAGGTTAGTTTTCAGACTAGATAATATGAATGTTTAACATCTTTCCATTATCATACCTAATTCTTTTAGCCCAATTATTTGGGTGGTAAGCAAGGTTGGGTCCTCTACAAGTGATCCACTAGTTATCCATCTTTATTGATGTGTATTTTTCTAAGGCAACCCCCAGGTGACAACTCCAAAAGACTTTATACTAGACTAAAAACCCACTACACGCTCCTTTTGGCCATTGTTAGGATAACTAAACATGGGTGGCAAGTCTAACCCTAGCGTGGCATGATAAAAATTTGCCAAAACAAGTCTCTATATTCTTATCGTGTCTTCATTCTACTATATATGTCAAGACTACCACATACAACAAATCAGTAACTTGCATGTAGCTAAGCCAGCTATCACACCACCTCAATCTAAACTACATAATTTCATCAATATAACATATTAACTCGTACAATTCAATAACAACATAATTCAAAATTTGTCTAATTATATCTCATTCAAACCAAGTTTCACGTTAAAGAAAATAGGCATGAAGGCATTCATAAAATCATGTTCAGATCATCTATACTCCATTTATAATGTTTATGCATATATAAACTTGTACTGCATTCATTCAACATTTCAAATAAACCCAAATCAACATGATAGCATTACAAATTATCTATAAACCCAAACAAAGTAATTTGTGCTCCCAATTACTTGGATGCCTTGTCAAATATTCTATTGTTGTTTTCTTTCTCCTTCTCTTCGGCAATAGAAAACATTGTTGGACATCAACATTTCTTCTATTGCACCAAAACTCTCTCATACTCAAAGTTTGGATAAGAATCCATTTAGTATAATATGGGATACGATCACCTCAAAATGTGATGACATACCTTATTTAAAGATTTAGTCCATGATCGAATGCATGGGCATGCATCTTAGGTATGCACAACGACATGCCACTTCAAAAACTCATATGTGGCACATTATGCATTCTACTAATATAGTATCAGATGAACAAAATGCATTCTTCATGCACATTCATTCATCAGCTTAAAAACTTCATTAAATACTTAAATTAAGTTCTAAGTTATGCCACATTCATACGTAATAATATATACAAGTAAAAAGACTATTTTGCCCTAAAGACATACTTGTGAGTGCTACAAAAAGATTAGCCACAATTATTCTAGTAATATAACATCTTGTAATACTCTTTTATAAACTCAATAGTAACATTGAAGATGAGACCCTTGAAGTTTTTTGGCCGAACCAAGTAAAAATTAGTTGTCCCTTCTTTATATATTCTTTCCTTTTATACTCTTGCATCCAAGTCTTTATGATTCAGTGTATTTTTTGTTGATGCATATTTCCATCCTTCAGTCCTCAATCTTTTGTATCTCATTATGCTAGTCAGTACTATAGGATACACACTTTATCCATGTTAGATGACTAACAATTAATACTGTACATACTCAACTACCTTCGAACCTTGCCGGCACAATTTTTAACATATTGATCTTTCTTAGTCTTGTTTGTTGTCTCCTGTTTCCATACAAAAAAAAATCGATGTTGCATATGTTGAAATTGATGTGTATATATATAAATTTATATAAATCAGTCTGAATGATGTGAATCACAACACACATCACTGCCTTCACGAAGGCGGCAACC
Source organism: Anacardium occidentale (assembly GCA_026122585.1). Classification (NCBI taxonomy): domain Eukaryota; kingdom Viridiplantae; phylum Streptophyta; class Magnoliopsida; order Sapindales; family Anacardiaceae; genus Anacardium; species Anacardium occidentale. The sequence goes on from JAJEJH010000290.1 coordinate 190,603, forward strand.
TAACTATTATATTTGGCTTTATTTTCAGCTAATTTGTTCTCATCTCTAAGCGAGTTGGTATAAATAGAAGGATTGTGTATCCCATATCTCACGAAAGTCAAATTTACCAAGTAGTTGTTATTTATTACTCAAGAAAAAATAAGAAGAGATGGGAAACAATAAAAGAGCTATGCTTATTAACTTGATTGTACTGATTTCTCTTTTCCTAGTCATCTCACTGGCTGAGAGCAGAAAAAGTAATGGTAAGTTACGATTTTTACTTCCAAATTCAATTTTAGGAACAAAAGCACTATGAACATTCACTGTTTTACCTAATTTTTGAATGCAATGACAAGCAGGGGCTCGTTTCTTGAAACCAAGGAAGCTCAAATGCAGCCCAGAATGCGAATCAGTGTTCAGTGTTGAAAGCGGAGACACTTGCTTTGCGATTACACAGCTGTTCAACATGACCACTGAGTTCTTCGATTCGATCAACCCTAATCTCAACTGCGAAGATCTCTTTATTGGCCAATGGCTGTGTGTTGCTGGATCACCTTGCTAAATTAATCAAGGTGTTGATCATGAATGCTTCCACTACTTACTTTCAATTAATAAGCATCAATCGACAACGAATGAATAAAATGTACTTTCGTTTCCATTGTAAACCTTTTTTTTTTTTTTTTCAATGTCAGCTATTAGTCTTGTTGGATTTTCATTATAAAATTAATAAAAGAAATCTCTTTATGATTTAAGTTGCCAATGTTGTATGATATAATCTCAAATTTTTCCGAGCCATATTTGTCTTGGGTTTGGAAGTACAGAAACACATCGCATTTCCAAAAGGTTTTGAAAGGTACGATACATTTCAGAGACGTTGCAGAAAATTCAAAAACGTTAGAAAGGCGTTTCAGGTAAAGAAACACGTTTTATTGTGGATTAATGAAATTAGATAATGGTATTGAAGCATTGACATCAAGATATTCTATTTCACTGCCTGAATCAAATTTCACTGCAAGTTTTTCTTGCATATTTGGCAGCCCTAAGAGAAGGAATGGAAATTCTTGCCTGTATACTTCGAATGGGATTTCATTCTAATACACTGGTTTGATGATGAAATTGAATAATGGTATCAAATTTCACTGCAAGATTCTATCGTTTCACTCCTATTTTTATCACAAAAATTAGTTATTTATAAAAAAAAAAAAAAAATTCTATGGTTTTCAAATTTACACATCTCTCTATATGTCCATTTCCTATATTTTTTTTTTAGAAAATACACTTCAGCGTTTCCGTTTCCGTGTTCTTTAATTCATTGGTAATATTATTAAATGATAAAACTCTTTCTTACCAAACATCTATCCAAGAAGCTTCTTCTTTTTCGAATCAATCTGAGCATCATAATTAGCGATTTTTTACAGTAAAAGTGACCTATCATATTTTTTATCTATCAATGATCTAAAAGTACGGAGAAAACTTCCACTTCAAGACAGCAAAAAGAATTCTACAAAGCAATAGATCTTTTCAAGATGATATACCTATTATTCTCCTTCATGCTTATGAGACTATTTTTTCCTTCCCAATCAGGATCATAATGTTAATTTTAATTTTTTTATTTTAATTCAATTAGAATAGTTTTAAGTCCTAAGAATCAACTTTGAATTAGAATAGTCAAATTTTATTATTTGAATGAAATCAATTTCTTTGTCGGTTAAATATAGAAGACCAATATAGAAGAAAAAGAGAGTGAGATTACACACATAAGATATATTGCAAAAGAAGTGATATACTATTTAAGATCCTTATTTATATTGACATTCCTTTCAAGATATACATTATTGTAATATTGATTAATAAATAAACTATGCATATACGTTTTTCAAACATCCAGCCGTTTTATGTTAAAAATTCTTTTGAATTATTATTTTCTTACATTTAATTTATCATGTATATCAAGATTTATTATCAAATCATCAACATCATTACAATAACCCAAAACAGTTCATCAACATAGAATATCTAAATATATTCCTTCTTCCAGAGAGTACCTCTCCAAATTTTAAAACAATATTTTTCTTTTTATTTCAAACAACAACAAAATATTGTTTCACCCGTTTTCATTTTCATTCTTCTTATATATATTAGCATTTTAGTTTTGTTTTCACTTTTAACAAGTAGATAGGAAAGATGATTTGGTCAACGTTAACATTTTAGGAGAATTTGTCAAAATGGTGTTATTTGACTATTTTTGCCCAAGTCGTTTTTCTCATAATCTTATCCTTCTATTTTATTTACAAAAGCAAATAAAAAATGAATTATTATATAAATTTCATACAAACAATAGAAATCCAAAATCGACTCCAAATACTGAAAATAAATTTAATATGGATTTTTCAAAATGTATTAATTTTAATTAACATACTAATTATTATCTATTTTAAATATTAATAAATCAAGCAATTTTATCGCGTGATTGGTTTTTTTATTTTTACTTAACAAAGTATTCTTAGTATAAAAATTGAAGGGATATCATTTAATTTGAGTTTATTTATCCTCATGATGGTAAACAAAAGGAGAAAATTAGCACTACAAAAAAAAAAATTAGATTTAATGAGAGGAAAAATGGTCATTAAAAGTAGATTTTTCATCGTTAAAACATTTTAACGACAAGAAAAATTATGTCATCATCCGTCGTTAAAGTCTCCACCGTTAAAAGTATTAACGACGAAAAAAATATCTCATCATTAATACAAATAACAAGGGGCATAAATCTCGTCATTAAAAATAATAATAACGACTAAAAATTCTATCGTTATAACATTGATTATGGCTGTTAAAAATAGTAATAACGATGATTATTATCATTGTTATAAAAATATCTATCAGTCACTAAACATAATATCAACGACGAATATTACCATCGTTATAGTTATATTTACCTGTCACTAGATATAATAGTAACAATTAATATTTTCGTCGTTATTTTAATTTTTACCAATTATTAAATATATTATCAATAATGAATATTCTCATTATTTTAGTTATATTTACTAGTTATTGAACATATTATGAATGATAAATATTCTTATCATTGTAAGGTAATTTTTCTATCATTAAAAATTGTAAAAATAGGGTATATTTTCATCACTATAGTCATATTTAATTTATTTGTCATTGAAATAAAAATAGAGTTTTGTAATATGATAAAAATTATGCTAATTATGAAAATTTAATTCTCAATTAATTTAGTAAAAGTAAGATATCAATGAAATTAATAATATACTAATTATAATAATCATAAGAGCTTTTATGTGATTAACAGCCATAAAAAATCTATAAGGTTCATATTATCTAAACCTCTCCTTAAAATCAAAATAAAAATATGATTACAAGTGTCACAAGAATCTATATATTAGTCAAAACCAATGCCAAGTATTCCTTGCTTCACTTGTATCTCCAAGTACCTATAAATTGTGAAGAGAAAAACAAGTTAACAAAACTTTTATACAAAAATTTAAACAAGAAAGTCAAATTGCAAACAACGAATTATCTATATTTTTATTAATTAATTAAGTTTACCATAAATCTCATGTAAAAAGTTTATGAGTATAATACCTATGTAACCGAAAGTTTCAAAAAAGTTTAATATGCTCTAGCTTTAAACATCGTCCTACAAAAAATTAATCCATTTAGTAAAAGGAAAAAAAAAAGTTTGTCATTATAAGTAATCACGTGTCTAAAAATAGTCTTATAACTCATAATAATAAAAAATAAATCACTACAGAAACATGAAGTGAAAATAAAACCTCGTGAAAATCTTGGTCAAGTTCAAATGGGAGAAACTCAGTTGAAGTATTTGGGTTTTGTTGTATGAAACTTTCAACTCTAAGCAATCTCTCTTTAAACTTTACAATGCGTCTTTTTAGGTTGCAATTTTCTTCATCCTTGTCATGAAGTTTAACTTGAAGCTCTTCTATCTTTTTATTACTAAGGTCTTTGAAGTTTTTTCACTTGATTCCACCCCCATAGCCAAACAGATGATTGTGACGTTATGCTCCAAAACATTTTTCAATTACCTCAATATTAGAAATTATTGGCTCAGCTTAAATGGTCTATACAATTTTAGCCTACAAAATATAAATAGAATTAAAAGTTGCATGGTCCATAACTACTCAAATCAACTTTAGTCAAAGTAAAGTATAGAACATATTTTTCTTCTGTTTCAGGCTCCACCAACTTTCCATTCTTTTTTCGAGTTTCAAAAAAGATCATTCCCACATCAAGTAGTCAGACATATCATGATCCTACCAGCCATGCCTTCTCTTTGGACTAATATTAATATTCACCTCATATAGATCAAATACAATAACACTTTGTTGACTTAATTGAGAAGCCCATATAAGTCAGTTATAGATTACTTGAAGTATGACTTTATAATATTTCTGAATCCAATTGCATAATTTTGGCATTTAAACAACAAGATATATAAAGTAAATGGAAAACCACAATTAAAACAATAATTCATTGAAAATGGAAGAATAATGCAAAACCAAACCCTAATTAAAACATTACATATCTTATTTGCTGAACAATGGAGGAAACAATCTCTCTTCCTTACTTCATTAACAACTTAAATGAAGTGAAATCTACACAAGATATCACACTATCAACAAATTAAAATTTCAATAATATAATATAAAATAAAAACAAGCATAATTGAAATTTTCAGCATCACATGAACAAACAAAAAATTATCATCAACATCATATGAATGCAGAAATTAAAAGTAGAGAAGATATAAGTAATAGGAAACTTACTACAAATGTGTAAAGCAAAAAACATGGCAAAAGAGTAGGCAAACAGAGCAAAAGAGATGGGCCCTAGGTAGAAGAAAGAAGAAGAAGAGTATAGTGAAAGAAGCGTAAGTTAGTATCAATTTATATGAAACCTTTTTCTTTTTTACCCTAAAAGATTACTTACATTTGTTTTCATCCCTAAATTTGAAAAAGTATGACAAATCTCCATTAAATTATTATAATTTCAACTTTTGGGTAAATATTAAAATATTAATTTTTATATTAAAAAATTATATAAAAATTAGTAAGGTATACATAAATTCAATAGAAAGGGCATGAAAAGGCAAAGAAGCTTTCAATCTCTTACAGAATCACATAAATTCTATGTAGTTGGTGGAAGGTGTATCTTACAACAAAATAGAACACTTTTGTAAAATAGTTCAACTGAAACAGTTGGTGATGAAGGTATAAAATAGTTACGAAGTGATTTATCACTTATTCTCTATTCTTTTTCCTTCCCTTACAAGTTAGTGAGTTAGGGAAAACTGAGTTGGAGTCGACAAGACTGTGGAAGGGATACAGTTTTGGCTCATCCAGTGTTTTATTAACATGGCTCACATGATTATATGGCTTTTGGTCTTTTACTTTGTACAGGATGTGTGTGCGTGTATATATATATATATATATATATATATATATATATATATATATATATATATATATATATATATGTATATAGTTATGATTAAATATAAATATATAACCATACAGTGTATTTTCTAAATATGAATATGTACTTGTATGATATTTCTTATATGATACTTATTTACTCTGTGTGTGTGTATATATATATATAACTTATGAATACTACCGTCTACATGTATATGAATAGTATGTGTGGAGCCGCTATGGTGTGTTAAAAAAACAAAACAAAATGTATTAAACATATTTATGTTTAAATAGACAGTTGTACAATAATATAGCAATACATGGTGGTGGTCGGTGCATACACCTTCCATTATTTTTATTAATAGAGAGACTTTTCTTCCTATCATTAATTCTTTTAACAAGGAAGGCTATAATGACAAGTGACAATAAGATTTTTTCTATCATTAAAATACTTCAATGATGGAAAAAAGACTTTTAATGACCATTTTTAACTTTTGTTAAAGCTTTTTTTTCTTTTTTTTTTCTTTTTTTTTTTTTGTAGTATTAATTGCTTTTTTGCTCGTTCTAGACTTGAAATGATGGGTTTGCCAAGGAACTCAAGCGAGTGGTCTGAGTTATTGTTGAAGTCCAATTCATCAAGTCTAAATAATGATGACTAAGCTGTTATTCCTAAATAAGTTAAGCCACTAGGCAAGAATATACAGTTGGGTTGAATATTGTAACTCTTGCCTGTTGCCATTAGGGTTGTTTCTTCCCTGGTTCTCTCTTTTTTGTTTTTCTTCTTCTTCATCCTCTCTCGGGTTTTAAGAGATGAAAAATAAAGCTCTATGCTCTATGACTTAATTGTTGCAAAGCTCAACATGCTTAAAATGTTGGAGTTTGGACTATGACGTCTAAATTTTTTAATTGTTAGATGTTAAGTATAGTTTAAAAAATGTATAACTTGGCTGTTGTAAAGCTCGAGGGTTCATTAACATTTAATATCTTAAAAAGTAATTTATCCTCATCTTTGCATCCTCTACATTTCGAGGAAATTTTTTTTTTTCTTTTTTTTGTTCCTACCTCATTCCCATCCTTGGTTCAGCACGAATCCCGTTTCCGTATATGGATCTAGTTTTCAGAGTAAAATTTTCATTCCAAATAGTATGAGTTAACTTCTCTTCTTTATTTTATAAACCACCAAAAAATTTTCCTAGTCTTGTCTATTTTATAAACCTCCAACAAATATTCCCAAAAATCAAAAATTTATCTTCTATTGTTGACTATAGGAAAGTTTGAAATTAATATATAATGAAATAAAAATAAAAATGAAAGCTATTAAATTGATGAATTTGCCAGCCTAGAGAAAAGACTCGTTATGAAAAATTTCTGTTAGATTTTGTTGATGAAAATATTTTACAATACGTATGTAAATATTGTGTATCTACAGGAGGAAAAAACGAAAAGAAAGACTTAGAGATAAACGACTACAAGAACGAAACTTGCAAATGGAATTCACTCTTCAGGCCAAAGCCTGTCCATGCAGAAACCTTGACTCAGCTAGATCTTTTTCCTCCACCGTCTCTAGTATATAGCTGTTAGTCTCTGTTTTCAATCAGTTTCGGTCAGCAATCTATGTTGAGGTCAGGAACTGGTTGAGTATCGTTTCCACAGAATCGGAGTTTTGCGTTTTTAGATAAAGAAGTTGAGTGACCAGAAGCAACAAGAGTAGCCATCAAAACAACAGCAAAGATTGAAGTCAGAGTAACTGTTTGATTTCGGCATTGATTTTTTTCTCAACCACTTATTTGCTACTTATAATATGATTGTCGAAGCAATATGAAGAAAACAGGGGAGGCCATGCCCATTGGTTTTGTCGAGTCATATATATTTTTTATTGCTGGTGGTTCTACTGTAATTTAAAATTGTTATTGCCAAATCTGGAAAGTTGAATATGAAAAAAGTACATCAATGAAAATACGTGAAAATTGAAAAAAATATTGGATTGAGAAGCCACCAAATTTGTTATTATCTGTAAGATCCTATATGCAAGCTCATATATTTGAGGTTTCGTTATGACATCATTTATACACTGAATGAAGTATATTTGGCAAAACATGACACCTCTTACCAATCTTCTACATCTCTTACAAAGACTACTCATAGTGTATTTATCTTAAATTATATCAGAGTTAAATCTTAAGTGTCTCTTATCCAAAATCTGAAATACGATAACTTAAACACCATTCAATGATGCAATAAGTGAGGTTCATGGTTATCAGTATTATACAATACATAATTTATATTATATCAAAAATCAATATAATATAATGTACGTATCATATGATATGATATATATTGGTCTATATCGATAAAATTAACGATATAAATCAATATATATTTTTGAAATAAATAGGACAGATCAAACTCAAAACTAGGTCACCCAAAGAAATTTGAATAAATCCAATTCAAAAAAAGAAAGTTTTGTAATTTTATTTAATTGTAATTTAATTTGTTTAATTGAATCTGAATAATTTTAGTATTATTTTATAACACTCAATATGAGTAAAATGATTTTGATTTAATTTTTATAATTTCATTATTTTATTTAAGAAAGGGTATTCTATAATAAGATATAATATAGGCAAAATAATAATTAACCTAATTTAAATATGATTAAAGCAAATTAACTATATCATATTAGGATTTAGCCAAAATGACCACATTTTTCAATTTCATCAATTAAGATATTTTTCATACCAATTTTACCTTTGATGATCACAATTACATGTATACTCATCACATTTTATATATAAACCACCTCTTTACACTAAAAGAACACACATCATATTTGAAGCAAAAAAAAAAAAAAAATCCTAGTTTAAGTTTAATGAAGGGAAATCGATTATTCAGGTATATATATACGAACTTAAGTTAAAACTTAATTATTATTGAAATTAGGCATTAAATAGTTATTGTTATAAACATAAGGGATGGAACGAATATATAGGATTTAATTGATATTTTTATAATATTTGGACCCAATGAAAATTTGATATAATATAGAGAGGATAATTGAATATTTATTATGTAAGGCTATATTGATATTTTGTTATATAATATTTAATTAAATTTTACAATATGAGATCAAATGAGAATTTTATATAACATAGAGGGATTAGGGGTTTATTGTTAGTTTGTTGTATAAGATTTAATTGATATTTTATAATGTTAGGGTTTAAATGAAATCATAGGGGCGTATTGTTATATAAAGATTAAAAACTTGAAACATAAACCTAATTTATAAACTTTAAACCTGAAATTGTCAAAGTAAGTCTAACCATAAAACGTAACCCTAAACTCTAAACACTAAACATTAACTATAAATATGATATTTGACTCTAAACCTACTTGATATTTTACAATATTGGGATGATATGAAAATTTTATATAAAATAGACGGTTTATTTGTCTAATTATCATGTTGGGGGTTAAATGAAATTTATTATATAGGAGTATATTGATATTATTATATAGCGGTTAGAGACTTGAAACATAAACATAATCCCTAAACTCTACACCCTGAAACTCTAAAAGTAAAGGTAATCATAAAATGCAACCCCAAATTGTAAACACTGAACATTAACTAAATATAAAACTTAAAATGTAAAATTTATACCTAAAATCGTAAACTTTAAACCCAAAATGTAAAGTTCCTAAATTTTACAACTGTAAACTCGAAAATGAAAAAATTGATATTGATGCATGATCTTGTCTCCCACATGACTAGAAGGTCTTCATATGAAACTAATGTCAGACTGTTAAAATATTTAACCACAATCCTAAGTTAGTTGATACTATGTAAGTAAAAGCACATGTCCAATGCCTGGTTAAATTGTAATCCAATGATGAGGAGGAACTCGTACAGACTGAATCGCACATTAATCTCATTAATCATAAACCAAAATTCCTTATTGTTGTTCACTCCAACCAACAACCACAAAATAATTAAGTGCATTGGGACACCACTAAATTTATGATCAAGTAACTCCAACATGTGTCCAAAGCATGTTAAACCAAATAAATTCAACTAACTTGTTGTTAGGGCATACCTAATGTTCGATATTGTATCTTTGGAGCATTTGGAAGTAATTGATGCTTTCAATTAGTGTTCAATCAAAAATCTCTCATACCGAATATCAATTTTATGTCTTTCACTCTACATAAAATTATAACAAACAAATTAGATGTCAATAAACATAACAATATTTTAATATCATAATGTATGTATTATTCAAAAAAATAAATAAAAAGTTCAAAAATCACCCATCAAATTACTCTAAAGTAAAATCCATTGAAAAAAAACTAATTAAAAATATTAAAAACAGACTGAAAATGTGAAAACAAACATTATTCGAATCTTTTATTCTGGAAAATATAAAAAAAAAATACTAAAAATGTCATAACGAAGGCTTTATTTGAAAAACAAGTTAAAAGTATAAAAACTATACATCCAACAACTTTTATAAGAAAAATTACCAAAAAAACCCCTATACTTAAAATTATTAAAAAGACCCCTTGTAAAATATCAAAACAACCCTTAATATGTAAAATATCAAAACAACCCTTAATATGTAAAATCTCTATATACCCCCCAATATGTAAAATATTGAAACCCCTTTGTTAAAAATTTCAAAAAAATAACTGAATCGCTCATACCCAACAATTTTAAAAAATTTATAAAGTAGCAAAAACCCCTTACACAACCCAATTTGTGTGTCACATGACTAGCTCATTTTTTACATTTTTTTATAATTTGCGACACCAAATGCTCACCCTATTGTCAAATGCACATCCTAGAATACATTTATAACAAAAATAAGCCCAAAACAACTAATTTCGACATCAAAAAAGACCAAATAGTCAAATTGTGCATCTTTGAGCAGCGTAATATGATAGTTCACGACGTGTTTTTGGTAAGAAATGCCCTTTTTTTGGCCACAATTTCAACCACAACACAACATATGCATGATTATGTACAAAAATGACTAGATGTTTGCCACAAATTCAGATTTCGTGCACATAAACTGTTCAGATTTTTTTGTATTTTTCAGCCAAAATATATATCAAATCATATCAAAATGCATATCAAATTAAAAATAATTATATATTTATCAATTTGATTACCTTTTTTTTTTTTCATCACCAGAAACAGTTGATAATCATCCAAAAAAATTTCAGATTGTGTGCGGTTTGGGTCGAGTTGGGTCAAATCGTGCAACTCCATGTGTTTTCGTGGAATTTTTCTTCTGTATTTTGTGAATCCTAATATTATGTTTTGAATTTTATATATGGGCATTTTGGAATCAATATTTTACACGATTACTTTTACTGAATTTAGATTTGAGCTTTTTAATTTGTTTTAAACTTGTATAAATTTGGTTAAATTATTTTATTTTTCCTATAATATATAATACTCCACATAAAAAAAATTAAATTTTAGATATACAGCCCATTCCACCATTTAAAAACCATGCTAAGTTGTTTCCCTACGTCTCCATATAAGTCAAATTATTTATTTATTCTTTTTTAGAAGAATTCAGTAATTTGAAAAGGTTGTATAAAAGGTTTGAAAAAATACGATATGGACAGAGCAAAGAGCACGTAAGAAGAAACCACTGGATATGGCGTCCACATCTCTGCAACCTATCAGTGGACCTCTAGTTTTCTCCTCACCGCGCCCTCTTCAGCGTTCTGCGACTCTCTACAGGTTCTTTTTAACGTTACCCACTTCTTCCTAATTTCAAAGTTTCATTCTTTTTCATGTTTTCTTTGTTTGATTGCTCAGAAAAAAAATTTTAAAAATGAGCAAAAGTAACTAAAAAATTATAATTTCCACTGCTTTGATAGCTTTTGTTTAGTTTTTTGTTTGTTTTGCTTAATGGGTATGTGTTTATTTTGTTAAAATTAGTCGTTCAATAGTGAAGGATTTTGTATTTATATTTTTACTGGGGTTTTGGCAACATTTAACGACAGAAAACGCGAATAAAAAAAAGGTTTTGTTTTCAGGGAACTTGATGATGAAATGACTGAAAAATGGATTTGTTGTTTAGCTTTGGTGATAATTTAAGGAACTTTAGGTGAAAGTATTTGCTGCTTGATAAATTTGCTGGTGTATCCCAAAATGCCTCCTCTGTTTGATTTGTTTATAGAAGACGAGTTCACGTCAGTTAGTTTATTAAAACATGATAGGGAACTGTTAATTAGATTTTGTTTGAAATACCACCCTTATTTTGAAGTTCCATGAACTTCAAAATGAATTTGATTTGTGGAATTCAATAGGTGCTTTTTAGTTTCAAATTTTACATGGAATTCCTTAATGGAGTTTAAGTAGTTTCTTGTGGTAAATGTGATTTTCGAGAAGTATCCGCTCTCTTCATCGAGAGTGCGAAACCTGTTGGCTGTGTGATGTGACTTTTGTGATACCTTGGCGTGGCTTTGGAATATATTTGATGCTTATAATTCCTGGCTAGTTATAAAGTCTCTTAGCATGAGTAAGGTTTAGAGGAACAAAACGAAGATCAAGTCCTAATGATGTATCTAAGGAATTAGTTTTAGGCTATTAAAGATCTCTCTCTTTTCAGGTGGGGACTGAGAACAGACCAAGATGCAAGCCTGATGGTGAGTAGAACCAAGAGCCAAGCATTTCAAGTTTTGGCCAGTCCAAATGTATGAATCCGCCCCAAGGCTTCCTCTTGTATAATGCGAATATATTTGGTTTGCATATGGTCAAAGGTTTTCTAGGTGTGTATTTGATGTTTAGTCCGTGAATGCCTATTGGTTGTGACAGCATAGTCTCTGGAGTTGTGTGTTTTTTTTTTTTTGGGTAAATTCTGGAGTTGTGTTTGTACATAGCTGATAGTGAAGATTAACAAATTTTAAAAAAGGATACATAAATCTCTGTTCAATTCAGTTTCAAAAAAAAAAATCTTAATGACATTGAAGTCTTATGTTCTATTTGACTAGAATGAGAAAAGAAAGTAAACTCTGACTTCGTCATGTTGTGAAATGAAAGTCAAATAAAATGTTTACAAAAAAAAAAAATGTTACCATATGTCATCCAAGCTAATTGGTCTAAATGCTGAAATTGAAAGGCCTAGGTTGGTGGGTGTTCTTATCAGGTTGTTGAATGAAGGCATGTAAGTATTAAGATGGAGAGCTGGTTATGCTTTTTTTGGGCTTTGAAATTTAACTTGTATTGCATAAATAATCCATGGAAAGTTTCCCCTTTTGCAGAATTAAGAGCCTTCCTGAAAATTAAGAGCATTCCTGCAGAAGCCACTTTTATAAGCATAGCTTCAGAGTCATTTTCCTCTGAATATCTTAAAAAATTCTTCGGTTTAGTTAAGAGCTCCAACCTTGTATGGGCTCATTGGATTTTATTTATTAACTGCCCTCTGACTGTCGTCCTTTACTTTTATTTTTGAGAAGCCTCTGAAAATCCAATTTCTTTATGTTCTTCAATCACATTCCTGAGCACCTTTACCATTAGCCGTTTCCTTCCGAGAATTGCCCATTGCATCACGATTCATTAAGAGACTGTTAAAGCCTCATCAATTAGACGCCTATTAGAAGTATCTAAAAATCTGTTGTGCCCTTGAAGGAATATGATGAAGACTGTCTTGAAGGCTTAGAATAGTTTTCAAATGGGCATAATTACCGCTTTTTTGGAAATTGAAGTCTTGATTAGTGTTTATTTATGCACTATCTGCTTTATGTTTCATGATCACATGGATTCTACATGAAGTAATTTGTCTTAGTTTCTTGCAATTTCTTATGGCTTCAAATTATCTGTTGAAAGCAGCACATGCAGTCTTTTTTCTTGCAGCCATTTCTGCCTTGGTACTTATTTGCTTGTAGTTAATCAGATGGAATTTTTTATTTTTTACCTCTTTTATTTCCAATAGTCATATAATATGCTTGCAGTGCATAGAAGCTAAATTTGCCTATGTTCTGAATCACACATGTATGCCTTTGCTTCATTGTGCAGGTTTCTAAGGGGGACAAAAGTTCTCTAAATGAGATAATCATGGTTGATCCATTGGAAGCCAAGCGGTTGGCTGCCAAACAAATGGCACAAATTAAAGCAAGAGAGAAATTCAAGGTGGAGTGAGTTTCATAATTTATGAAAGATAACTAGCATAGAATTAGTTGTTCAATTTCTGGTGTCAGAAGACGTTGATGGCAGACAATTTCCTACCGAAGTTTTGGTCACTCTTTGAATCTGTTATAAATTTTCTCAAATCTTTGTCACCTCCTTAGGGTTCCTGCTTTAGATATAGGAAAGCCTGTTTGGACTTACAATCTTTTGTTTCAATAAGAAGATAGAAAAAACCCTGAACTGATTACTTCTGAAAAAGAAACCAATAAGAAGACAGAAAAAACCCTGAACTGATTACTTCTGGAAAAGAAACCAATAAGAAGACAGAAAAAACCCTGAACTGATTACTTCTGAAAAAGAAACTAAGCCTGTATCTGTCTGTGACATTCAGTGATAACCCTTATTCCAGCCAAAGGGCTAGTGTCTGTTCCTTTGGTCTTAGTTTCTGTATTGTTATATTTGGGCATGCTATAGTGTTATTGCTAACATAGTTGAGTTCTACGTTTGATTACACAACTTTGTGCATGGTTCTTTTGCTCTAATTTGGCTCACTTATGGATTCTGATGGGTTCATTTTGCGCTGTCAGAGACGACGTCAAATTGAGGCAATCAATGGAGCATGGGCAATGATTGGTCTCACAGCAGGCCTAGTTATTGAAGGTCATACCGGAAAAAGTATTATAGCTCAGGTGAAGTAAATTTTTTCCTTACAGTTCACTAACTAGAATCTTTTGAGTACTAGACAATTCAATTAATGTGTTTTCTTGTTCTTTATTCTGTTTCAGCTAGCTGGTTACTGGTCTGCCCTTGTCAGTTTTTTTGTGCATTAGACATAGCCCAGATGGTATCAAAATTTAACGCAATTTCAGATTTATCGATGAACTAATTTCTTGTAGTTGAACTTTTACCATCATCATCAATTCTTGAATTGCTTTTTGATCTCATATTTTTAGTGCCATTAAATAATTGTGTAGCAATTCAGCTCTCTAAGCTCTTTTCTTTTATAGCGCAAAACTAATCCTTTTTAACCCCCAATAACTACTACTCGTTGCTCAGTTAATTCATGACTTTAAACAATATTCTATCATTCATGAAAGGTTCTTTATAGGATTGAAATTCTTGAAGTCAGGCTGGGTTAGAGAAGGCTGGGCTGGGTCTAATATTTCTAGACCATTAGTTCAGGAGTCTAGATTTAGTGGTGGATTTGATCTGAGTTATTCAAGCTTGGATTGATGTTTGGTTCGAATGAGCTCAGTTTGAGCAAGAGTAACCTTAGCTGAAGATTGAATCGAGCCAACTCAATTCGATTCATTAGCAAATGCCTTCTCTTTAGCACTTTTCATCTTTTGAGAGTTCTTTTTCATCATCTCCATCAACCCTTCTCCAATAGATTTTCCAACAAACTCATTGTCAATGAAGCAAATTGAGCCAGATCTCAATTGGGTTAAAAGGTTTTTTCATATTTTTTAAGTTGAATTAAAAGGTTATCATTGAATATTGCAATTAAAAGGTTTTTTTTTGCATAGTTTTTAAGTCAAACAATTTCGAAAATCATAATAAATACATTTTTAAATTTTTCAACTAATTAGATATAGCTTAATAATGTTTCAAAGAATTAAAAATAGCAAGATACAGCTCAAGATTCTGTGCAATATGGCTAAGGTTGAGTTCTCTCTTAATTAAAAAATAAGAAAATTAGTAGATGTTTTTTTAACATGTGCTTTGAAAGATAAATATGTCTACATTAAAACTAGCTGCCCAAAAAATGAAGCAAAAGTCTTTACAGTTTAATTGTAGGCGGCAAAGCTTTCACTAACATAATCAAAGTGATTTATTGCCTAGAGACCAACTAGGGTACCGATCAATTGGTAGATCACAGTTAAGAATAAATTCAAATTGATTTGATTCGAATTCAAATTTATTTTTAGCTTGAACGAGCTAGACATGAACTGAAACTTTAGCTCAGAGCTTGACTTAAAAGGACATGTCGCCACTAGTGTTTTTCTTTTATAGGCCTTCTTTTCCATTAATTCTTTTCTTTTCTTTGCTGATAAATTTTCTTTATCCTGAAATTATTGTTCACTATTTGAGTCAGTTTGAATTTAAGCTTAATGTTTTAGATTCAAATTGAGTTTAAACTAACCCTTGTTTAGTTTCGGAGTTAATCTAATCCACTCCTAATCACGGTTTGTTAAAAGATTATACATGGAATAAGGGGTACAAAAACATTATCAAACCAGTATTGGCAGGACCATTTTTGGGTGATTTAGTCCTAACATGGACCATAAACCTTTTAGGTTAATTAAATGTTGGCTTCATAAGTTTAATTCACCTTCCCAGAAATAATTTGTAATTTTGTGAGGGCCTGAAAATGAAGTGGCAATTCCTGAATGAAATGAATGAGATTTGGAGGCCTTCATGCATGCGTTTTGGAAGATTACCAACATTTCAGTAAAACATATTTTTTTTTGTTTTATCTTGTGCTGTGTTTTAAAACATATTTGGATCAGTAAAATTAGTATAATAAAGAAGTTTCGATAAATGATTAAATGCATTTAAACTATCAAACCAAATTAGCATGGGGTTAAACCAAGCAAATTATATTGGGTTAATCTAATCAAACCATCGTATTGACATAAATATATTTAAATGTTAACAACCAGGAAGGCTAGCACCATGCCACTAATTAGACCTCTATATGAAAAACATTATGCACCGCATACTATCAAACTATAATTCTGTTTGATCAATTATTATTTTAATATTTATTTAATCTATTACCGATCAAATCGACTTTTTGTTGAATCAAAACCCAGATAAGGTTCGAAAATATTGATTTTTTTTTTTTTTTCACTCATGTTCAATTGGTTTAAAAGGAATGGCATTATTAGGGCCAAGTAGATGGAGATTCAAGTTTCCAACAACTTTAAGTAAAGGATGCTAATCTTCAAGAATTAGAGATTTAATCAAAATATTAAATTAAATGTGATTAGGTGAAAAATCAACTTGTCCATTGCTTGATATATCGCTTTCATTTTAAAGTAAAATAATAAGTGAGATGAATAAACAGCTAAGGGAAATTGTGTCCTCCAAGGAAACAACTAAAATGGATAAACTTTTGTTATTGATGTGAGACCAAAAAACTTTGGGTGTATACTAACTTACTGAACTCAAACTTTTTATTGCTTTATTTATGTGTATCCTATATGTACTTTTATTGATTCTAAATTAAGATATTGATTTCGTTGTGATAATCCATTATAAATTTATCTCATTAAAATATAAGAGTATTATTTTAAAATTTCAAATTAAATTAATTGATATGCTTGATCAAACCCAAAATTGATCTTAAAGTTGGTCTAATAAATTATTAAAACTCATTTTAGTCATTGAATGATTGATTTAGGCTTAAATCAATATAAACATTGTTAATTCACAGTTTAACCGTTAGGTCAATACAATTTAACTGTAATAAATTTTATAAAGAGTATGTAAATATTTTTAATATTAATTTAATTAATTGATGATAAGGTTTGGATCTAAGTCGAGTCTGTTCTGTCTTAACTTGAAATGAATTGAATTCAAGATAAAGTAGTCATAATATAAGTTCAAATCGAGTTAACTTGAATCCAACAAGTCGTTGAAAAGAAAAGTCATCAACAAATTCATCTTCTCTAATCATATTTTTTAACGATTTTTCTTTTCCTTCATCTTCAATGACTCTTTTTATTCTATAGCATTTTTCAATGAGGTTATCACTAATTTAAGCAACTTTGAGTTTGTACTGTAGTTAGACTTTACTAATCAAATCAAGTTTGAGCAAACCCTATTTCTCTTATTGCAAGTCTATATTGGTATTTATAAAATTCTTTGAGCATCTTCTTATTCCTTGTGGCAAGCGGTAAAAGGTACCAAGTTTGTGTTAAATCATGTGAAATACTAACTACTACAACCACCCAACTCGATCATTTTATAATAAATTGGGTGGTTGATGCAAAGGTACATTCATATATATAAATAAATTAGGGATATTTAAGCTTATTTATAAATGACATTTGTGCTTATTGTAGAGCGTTCAATTGAAATACTTGCAAAAGATATAAAGTAACTTTCTTTAATATATCTAGAAAGTAAGTCTACCAAAAGGCACTTCTTTTAAACGTGGATAAGCACATCTCCAACCAAAACAAAAAACCAAAAAACAAAACCCAGAAAACAAAAAAACAATTAAAACTTTGTTTCTCTTTTCTCAAGCACTTTC
>JAJEJH010000290.1:208459-249948 GCA_026122585.1 Anacardium occidentale
AAACTCGAAAATGTAAAATTGATATTGATGCATGATCTTGTCTCCCACATGACTAGAAGGTCTCCGTATGAAACTGATGTCAGACTGTTAAAATATTTATCTACAATCCTAAGTTAGTTGATACTATGTAAGTAAAAGCACATATCTAATGCCCCATTAAATTGTAATCCAGTGATGAGGATGAACTCGTACAAATTGAATCGCACATTAATCTCATTAATCATAAACCAAAATTCCTTATTGTTGTTCACTCCAACCAACAACCACAAAATAATTAAGTGCATTGGGACACCAATAAATTTATGATCAGATAACTCCAACATGTGTCTAAAGCATGTTAAACCAAACAAATTCAATTAACTTGTTGTTAGGGCATACCTAATGTTCGATATTGTATCTTTGGAGCATTTGAAAGTAATTAATGCTTTCAATTAGTGTTCAATCAAAAATCTCTCATACTGAATATCAATTTTATGTCTTTCACTCTACATAAAATTATAACAAACAAATTAGATGTCAATAAACATGATAATATTTTAATATCATAATGTATGTATTATTCAAAAAAATAAATAAAAAGTTCAAAAATCACCCATCAAAATACTCTAAAGTAAAATCCATAGAAAAAAAACCTAAAAATATTTAAAACAAATTAAAAATGTGATGACAAACATGATTTGAATTTTTTATTCAGGAAAATATAAAAAAAAATACTGAAAATGTCATAATGAAGGCTTTATTTGAAAAACAAGTTAAAAGTATAAAAACTATGCATCCAACAACTTTTATAAGAAAATTACCAAAAAAACCCCTAAACTTAAAATTATTTAAAAGATCCCTTGTAAAATATCCATACAACCCTTAATATGTAAAATATCAAAACAACCCTTAATATGTAAAATCTCAATGTATACCCTGATATGTAAAATATTGAAAACCCCTTTGTTTGTTAAAAATTTCCAAAAAATAACTGAACCGCTCATACCCAACAATTTTAAAAAGTTTATAAAGTAGCAAAAATCCCTTACACAACCCAATTTGTGTGTCACACGACTAGCTCATTTTTGACATTTGTTTATAGTTTGCGACACCAAATGCTCACCCTATTGTCAAATGCACATCCTAGAATACATTTATAACAAAAATAAGCCCAAAACAACTAATTTCAGCATCAAAAAAGACTGAACAATCAAATTGTGCATCTTTGAGCAACGTAATACGGTAGTTCACGACATGTTTTTGGTAAGAAATACCCGTTTTTTAGCCACAATTTCAACCATAACACAACATATGCATGAATATGTACAAAAATGACTAGATGTTTGCCACAAATTCAGATTTCGTGCCCATAAACTGTTCAGTTTTTTTTGGATTTTTCAATCAAAATATATATCAAATCATATCAAAATACATATCAAATTAAAAATAATTATATAATTATCAATTTGATTATCTTTTTTTTTTATCACCAGAAACAGTTGATAATCATCCCAAAAAATTTTAGATTGTGTGCGGTTTGGGTCAAGTTGGGTCAAATCGTGCAACTCCGTGTGTTTTCGTGGAATTTTTCTTCTGTATTTTGTGAATCCTAATGTTATGTTTTGAATTTTATATATGGGCATTTGGGAATCAATATTTTACATGATTACTTTTACTGACTTTAGATTTGAGCTTTTTAATTTGTTTTAAACTTGCATAAATTTGGTTAAATTATTTTATTTTTCGTATAATTTATAATACTCCACAGAAAAAAAAAAATTAAATTTTAGATATACAGCCCACTCCACCATTTAAAAACCATGCTAAGTTGTTTCCCTACGTCTCCATATAAGTCAAATTATTTATTTATTCTTTTTTAGAAGAATTCAGTAATTTGAAAAGATTATATAAAAGGTTTGAAAAAAAACGATATGGACAGAGGAAAGAGCACGTAAGAAGAAACCACTAGATATGGCGTCCACATCTCTGCAACCTATCAGTGGACCTCTAGTTTTCTCCTCGCCGCGCCCTCTTCATCGTTCTGCGACTCTCTACAGGTTTTTTTTAACCTTACCCACTTCTTCCTAATTTCAAAGTTTTATTCTTTTTCATGTTTTCTTTGTTTGGTTGCTCAGAAAAAAAATTTAAAAAATGAGCAAAAGTAACTAAAAAATTATAATTTCCACTGCTTTGATAACTTTTGCTTAGTTTTTTGTATGTTTTGCTTAATGGGTATGTGTTTATTTTGTTAAAATTGGTCGTTCAATAGTGAAGGATTTTGTATTTGTACTTTTACTGGGGTTTTGGCAACATTTAACGACAGAAAACGCGAATAAAAAAATGGTTTTGTTTTCAGGGAACTTGATGATGAAATGACTGAAAAATGGATTTGTTGTTTAGCTTTGGTGATAATTTAAGGAACTTTAGGTGAAAGTATTTGCTGCTTGATAAATTTGCTGGTGTATCCCAAAATGCCTCCTTTGTTTGATTTGTTTATAGAAGACGAGTTCATGTCAGTTAGTTTATTAAAACATGATAGGGAAACTGTTAATTAGATTTTGTTTGAAATACCACCCTTATTTTGAAGTTCCATGAACTTCAAAATGAATTTGGTTTGTGGAATTCAATAGGTGCTTTTTAGTTTCAATTTTTACATGGAATTCCTTAATGGAGTTTAATTAGTTTCTTGTGGTAAATGTGATTTTCGAGAAGTATCCGCTCTCTTCATCGAGAGTGCGAAACCTGTTGGCTGTGTGATGTGACTTTTGTGATACCTTGGCGTGGCTTTGGAATATATTTGATGCTTATAATTCCTGGCTAGTTATAAAGTCTCTTAGCATGAGTAAGGTTTAGAGGAACAAAACGAAGATCAAGTCCTAATGATGTGTCTAAGGAATTAGTTTTAGGCTATTGAAGATCTCTCTCTTTTCAGGTGGGGACTGAGAACAGACCAAGGTACAAGCCTGATGGTGAGTAGAACCAAGAGCCAAGCATTTCAAGTTTTGGCCAGTCCAAATGTATGAATCCGCCCCAAGGCTTCCTCTTGTATAATGCGAATATATTTAGTTTGCATATGGTCAAAGGTTTTCTAGGTGTGTATTTGATGTTTAGTCCGTGAATGCCTATTGATAGTGACATCATAGTCTCTGGAGTTGTGTGTTTTTTTTTTTTTTTTTTTGGGTAAATTCTGGAGTTGTGTGTTGTTGTACATAGCTGATAGTGAAGATTAACAAAAATTTTAAAAAAGGATACATAGATCTCTATTCAATTCAGTTTCAAAAAAAAAAAATCTTAATGACATTGAAGTCTTATGTTCTATTTGACTAGAATGAGAAAAGAAAGTAAACTTTGACTTCGTCATGTTGTGAAATGAAAATCAAATAAAATGTTTACAAAAAAAAAAAAATGTTACCATATGTCATCCAAGCTAATTGGTCTAAATGCTGAAATTGAAAGGCTTAGTTTGGTGGGTGTTCTTATCAGGTTGCTGAATGAAGGCATATAAGTATTAAGATGGAGAGCTGGTTACGCTTTTTTTGGGCTTTGAAATTTAACTTGTATCGCATAAATAATCCATGGAAAGTTTCCCCTTTTGCAGAATTAAGAGCCTTCCTGAAAATTAAGAGCATTCCTGCAGAAGCCACTTTTATAAGCATAGCTTCAGAGTTATTTTCCTCTGAATATCTTAAAAAATTCTTCGGTTTAGTTAAGAGCTCCAACCTTGTATGGGCTCATTGGATTTTTTTTATTAACTGCCCTCTGACTGTTGTCCTTTACTTTTATTTTTGAGAAGCCTCTGAAAATCCAATTTCTTTATGTTCTTCAATCACATTCCTAAGCACCTTTACCATTAGCCGTTTCCTTCCAAGAATTGCCCATTGCATCACGATTCATTAAGAGACTGTTAAAGCCTCATCAATTAGACGCCTACTAGAAGTATCTAAAAATCTGTTGTGCCCTTGAAGGAATATGATGAAGACTGTCTTGAAGGCTTAGAATAGTTTTCATGATCACATGGATTCTACATGAAGTAATTTGTCTTAGTTTCTTGCAATTTCTTATGGCTTCGAATTATCTGTTGAAAGCAGCACATGCAGTCTTTTTCTTGCAGCCATTTCTGCCTTGGTACTTATTTGCTTGTAGTTAATCTGATGGAATTTTTTATTTTTTACCTCTTTTATTTCCAATAGTCATATAATATGCTTGCAGTGTATAAAAACTAAATTTGCCTATGTTCTGAATCACACATGTATGCCTTTGCTTCATTGTGCAGGTTTCTAAGGGGGACAAAAGTTCTCTAAATGAGATAATCATGGTTGATCCGTTGGAAGCCAAGCGGTTGGCTGCCAAACAAATGGCACAAATTAAAGCAAGAGAGAAATTCAAGGTGGAGTGAGTTTCATAATTTATGAAAGATAACTAGCGTAGAATTAGTTGTTCAATTTCTGGTGTCAGAAGACATTGATGGCAGACAATTTCCTACCGAAGTTTTGGTCACTCTTTGAATCTGTTATAAATTTTCTCAAATCTTTGGCACCTCCTTAGGGTTCCTGCTTTAGATATAGAAAAGCCTGTTTGGACTTACAATCTTTTGTTTCAATAAGAAGACAGAAAAAACCCTGAACTGATTACTTCTGAAAAAGAAACTAAGCCTGTATCTGTCTGTGACATTCAGTGATAACCTTTATTCCAGCCAAAGGGCTAGTGTCTGTTCCTTTGGTCTTAGTTTCTGTATTGTTATATTTGGGCATGCTATAGAGTTATTGCTAGCATAGTTGAGTTCTACGTTTGATTATGCAACTTTGTACATGGTTCTTTTGCTCTAATTTGGCTCACTTATGGATTCTGATGGGTTCATTTTGCGCTGTCAGAGACGACGTCAAATTGAGGCAATCAATGGGGCGTGGGCAATGATTGGTCTCACAGCAGACCTAGTGATTGAAGGTCATACCGGAAAAAGTATTATAGCTCAGGTGAAGTAAATTTTTTCCTTACAGTTCACTAACTAGAATCTTTTGAGTACTAGACAATTCAATTAATGTGTTTTCTTGTTCTTTATTCTGTTTCAGCTAGCTGGTTACTGGTCTGCCCTTGTCAGTTTTTTTGTGCATTAGACATAGCCCAGATGGTATCAAAATTTAACGCAATTTCAGATTTATCGTTGAACTAATTTCTTCTTGTTGAACTTTTACCATCATCATCAATTCTTGAATTGCTTTTTGATCTCATATTTTTAGTGCCATTAAATAATTGTGTAGCAATTCAGCTCTCTAAGCTCTTTTCTTTTATAGCGCAAAACAAATCCTTTTTAACCCCCAGTAACTACTACTCGTTGCTCAGTTAATTCATGACTTTAAACAATATTCTATCATTCATGAAAGGTTCTTTATAGGATTGAAATTCTTGAAGTCAGGCTGGGTTTTTGTTTTTCATGAAAAAGAGAATAAATATGTTGAGAAGGCTGGGCTGGGTCTATTATTTCTAGACCATTAGTTCAGGAGTCTAGATTTAGTGGATTTGATCTGAGTTATTCAAGCTTGGATTGATGTTTGGTTCGAATGAGCTCAGTTTGAGCAAGAGTAACCTTAGCTGAAGATTGAATTGAGCCAACTCAATTCGATTCATTAGCAAATGCCTTCTCTTTAGCACTTTTCATCTTTTGAGAGTTCTTTTTCATCATCTCCATCAACCCTTCTCCAATAGATTTTCCAACAAACTCATTGTCAATGAAGCAAATTGAGCCAGATCTCAATTGGGTTAAAAGGTTTTTTCATATTTTTTAAGTTGAATTAAAAGGTTATCATTGAATATTGCAATTAAAAGGATTTTTTTTTTTTTTTTGCATAGTTTTTAAGTCAAACAATTTCGATAATCATAATAAATATATTTTTAAAATTTTCAACTAATTAGATATAGCTTAATAATGTTTCAAAGAATTAAAAATAGCAAGATACAGCTCAAGATTCTGTGCAATATGGCTAAGGTTGAGTTCTCTTTTAATTAAAAAATAAGAAAATTAGTATAAATTTTTTTAACATGTGCTTTGAAAGATAGATATGTCTGCATTAAAACTAGCTGCCCAAAAAATGAAGCAAAAGTCTTTACAGTTTAATTGTAGGCGGCAAAGCTTTCACTAACATAATCAAAGTGATTTATTGCCTAGAGACCAACTAGGGTACCGATCAATTGGTATTCTCAATAGGATAAATGATTAATATGATCACAGTTAAGAATAAATTCAAATTGATTTGATTCGAATTCAAATTTGTTTTTAGCTTGAACGAGCTAGACATGAACTGAAACTTTAGCTCAGAGCTTGACTTAAAAGGACATGTCGCCACTAGTGTTTTTCTTTTATAGGCCTTCTTTTCCATTGATTCTTTTCTTTGCTGATAACTTTTCTTTATCCTGAAATTATTGTTCACTATTTGAGTCAGTTGCCTTTCGATCGATACACAGTTGAGTAGGCCGATCACGAACGCTACTGGTGTGGGAGCGATCCTGGTCAGTGAAGGCTAAGACGGCGCCTCGCATATGAGTAGCAAGTGTTTTAGATTCAAATTGAGTTTAAACTAACCCTTGTTTAGTTTCGGAGTTAATCTAATCCACTCCTAATCACGGTTTGTTAAAAGATTATACATGGAATAAGGGGTACAAAAACATTATCAACCCAGTATTGGCAGGACCATTTTTGGGTGATTTAGACCTAACATGGACCATAAACCTTTTAGGTTAATTAAATGTTGGCTTGATAAGTTTAATTCACCTTCCCAGAAATAATTTGTAATTTTGTGAGAGCCTGAAAATGAAGTGGCAATTCCTGAATGAAATGAATGAGATTTGGAGGCCTTCATGCATGCGTTTTGGAAGATTACCAACATTTCAGTAAAACATATTTTTTTTTGTTTTATCTTGTGCTGTGTTTTAAAACATATTTGGATCAGTAAAATTAGTATAATAAAGAAGTTTCGATCAATGATTAAATGCATTTAAACTATCAAACCAAATTAGCATGGGGTTAAACCAAGCAAATTATTTTGGGTTAATCCAATCAAACCATTGTATTGACATGAATATATTTGAATCTTAACAACCAGGAAGGCTAGCACCATGCCACTAATTAGACCTCTATATGAAAAACATTATGCACTGCATACTATCAAATTATAATTCTGTTTGATCAAATATTATTTTAATATTTATTTAATCTATTACCGATCAAATCGACTTTTTGTTGAATCAAAACCCAGATAAGGTTCGAAAATATTGATTTTTTTTTTTTTTTCACTCATCTTCAATTGGTTTAAAAGGAATGGCATTATTAGGGCCAAGTAGATGGAGATTCAAGTTTCCAACAACTTTAAGTAAAGGATGCTAATCTTCAAGAATTAGAGATTTAATCAAAATATTAAATTAAATGTGATTAGGTGAAAAATCAACTTGTCCATTGCTTGATATATCGCTTTCATTTTAAAGTAAAATAATAAGTGAGATGAATAAACAGCTAAGGGAAATTGTGTCCTCCAAGGAAACAACTAAAATGGATAAACTTTTGTTATTGAAGTGAGACCAAAAAACTTTGGGTGTATACTAACTTATTGAACTCAAACTTTTTATTGCTTTATTTGTGTGTATCCTATATGTACTTTTTATTGATTCTAAATTAAGCTTTCGTTGTGATAATCTATTATAAATTTATCTCATTATAATATAAGAGTATTATTTTAAAATTTTAAATGAAATTAATTGATATGCTTGATCAAACCCAAAATTGATCTTAAATTTGGTCTATTAAATTATTAAAGCTCATTTTAGTCATTGAATAATTGATTTAGGCTTAAATCAATATGAACATTGTTAATTCACAGTTTATCCGTTAGGTCAATACAATTTAACAATAATGAATTTTATAGAGTATGTAAATATTTTTAATATTAATTTAATTAGTCATAATATAAGTTCAAATCGAGTTAACTTGAATCCAACAAGTCGTTGAAAAGAAAAGTCATCAACAAATTCATCTTCTCTAATCATATTTTTTAACGAATTTTTTTTTCCTTCATCTTCAATGACTCTTCTTATTCTATAGCATTTTTCAATGAGGTTATCACTAATTTAAGCAACTTTGAGTTTGAACTGTAGTTAGACTTTACTAATCAAATCAAGTTTGAGCAAACCCTATTTCTCTTATTGCAAGCCTATATTGGTATTTATAAAATTCTTTGAGCATCTTCTTATTCCTTGGGGCAAGCGGTAAAAGGTGCCAAGTTTGTGTTAAATCATGTGAAATACTAACTACTACAACCACCCAACTCGATCATTTTATAATAAATTGGGTGGTTGATGCAAAGGTACTTTCATATATATAAATAAATTAGGGATATTTAAGCTTATTTATAAATGACATTTGTGCTTATTGTAGAGCGTTCAATTTGAATACTTGCAAAAGATATAAAGTAACTTTCTTTAATATATCTAGAAAGTAAGTTTACCAAAAGGCACTTCTTTTAAACGTGGATAAGCACATCTCCAACCAAAACAAAAAACAAAAAAAACAAAACCCAGACAACAAAAAAAAAAATTAAAACTTGTTTCTCTTCTCTCAAGCACTTTCTTTCGTAACTTACGGAAAATCATGGTGGGCTCATGAAACTTTTAATCTTATAAGGAAGATCAATAGATAGATAGATATGCACGAGACTTTAATTCTAAATAATGACCGAAACCACCAATAAAAGAGATGAAAATGGTCAATTGTGGCATCTCCCAATAGGGTTTCAATCTTTTGATAATTTGATACGTGAGGGCTCAAGAAACCCTATTGGGCAACTTGGAAGTTTGTGGCTTTTGCGTGTGCTATTTTTTATTGAAAAGTTCAAATTAGGAGGGCTTTAACCATTCAATTTCACGACCTTGTTGAAGTTTCTGATTTATGCGAAATCAAAAAGGCAGCTTGGACTTAGCTGGATTAGGGCTCCACCACCGCCTCTTTTTGAACCACTTGCCATGACCAACTATTCGAATTCTGATATTTCCATTCAAATTGTAAAACTTCTGAAGAATATAAACAAAATGATAAAATTCAATAATGTTTGATGTACAAATGGTTAAACCATCCAATTACATGCGTATTCATTTATACTCATCATACGTAATCGTACTTACACATTATAAGATTCTTCTATATCATCCATAACTTTCATGCAATTGATGAAAAAGTCTTCTATACGAAACTGATTTCACCACCAGTTTTTAGAACTTTTATTTCTGCCAAGCTTTTGCTTAATTTTCCATTTCGAACGGTCAAACTTTTTAAGAAAGATAAACAATTACTATTATTATTATTATTATTATTATTATTATTATTATTACAGAAATATTGGATTATTTTTAGTATTATAAATTAATATTTATTGTTAATATGAATTATTTTGCTTAAATATTAGTCCAACAGTATGAGTTTCGACTTCTATAGATTATTAGTCTTAAATTCCTGAAAACATTGGACTTCTTATTTATAATGGTTGGATTGCCCATTAAAATTCTATGATTAGAAACAATTTTAGTAAAATAAAACGTCATTTCTTTAATAAAAATCTAAAATGACAAAATATGGGTCTTCCTCATTAATTATTTATTTCATAACGATATCAATTGACTAAGCCAATAAATTGAAATTAAGTTCCCCACATGCAGTTGTCTAAGTCATGTTTTCTTATAAAATTATGTATATGCATTTGACTGACCAACATGATAAGACAAGCTTTTGGATTATAATAATTTGGTCATGGAAAATTTGATATGGTTAAGGCTTGTCATCATCAATCACATGGCTTAAGAAATTGATTCATCTCATTTTCAAAGCAATTACAACTTAAGCAAAGTGATTTACATTTTTCCCACGTTAGGTGTGGTTTAAAAACACTTTTTCATCGATTAAATGCAAACATCATATTTTTTTAACTAAAAATTAACTCTGGTAATTTAAAACTATCGGTATAATAGTTAATTTACCTTCTCAAATTTAAAAAAATAAAAATAAAAATAAAAAATTGCTGATGATTGGATCACACTTGCTTGGTGTGATTTCGGCCATCTCCACACTCATCCTATCATATTGCAATAATTTATTGTTACGAGGAACACTGATTTGGCCTCCTCGTCTTTCTCTCGAAAAAAAAAATAATAAACATGATTGTTGAAAGGCCAAAGGGCTTATTTTCACTCAGTTTAAGGCGAGAACAAAATCTTATCCTTTAATTTTTAAAAACTCAGTTTTTCACTCTTTGATCAAATCTAATATTAAATATAGTTATAAACAGTAATGTTTCAAAGGTAATTTTGTTATTTTAGGATTAAAATGTTTAAAACTAACCTGAATTAATCTAAATATTTAAAGAAGTATTACCGTAATAAAAATTGTTAAAAGGTAGACTAAAAAAATATTATAAAAACAAGTATCAATAATAGTTGAATACTTTACATGTTACCTATAGTTGTACTTATGCTGTTATTCTTGATTTTTATTCAAAATTTTTATAATGTAATTTTTGATTCATTTGTAATCAAATTAAAATGTTATAGAAAGTATTTCATAATTTGATACATCAATTGAAACGATAAAAATACTGAAATGATCAAATCAATATATATCCAAATTTACTTTTAATAAAACACACAACATACATTAGCATATATAATCTAAATGAATTTTATGTATGTTGACCTCTCAAATAACTTATTTCTATATTTTATTAAATTTTATTTCAATTAGATTCAATATCATCGATAAAATTCAAACCGACAAAAACCCTTCTTTAATATGATATAAAAGATCCAATATTATATTAAAAAGTCTTTTGGATTATTTAATGAAGACTGATTTTGATTTGAACTTATCAAAATCTTTCCCTAGAAAAAACCCTTGATTGGTTGACCAAATCCAAGAAAGTTCATTAATTAAATTAGAAAATTTGTCACATGCTTGAAAGCTAGAGTGTTTGGTGGGTTTCTTCTATTTTTATCATATTTTATTTGTCTATATTTAAAAGTAAATATATCTCATTGAAAAAATATATATGGTCGCATGATGCTTCTTGACAAAATTTTGATTTTGATAAGATACCATCACAAAATGTTAACAAAACTTCATTATTATTCATATTAATAGATAAAGGTAACTTTACATATACTACAAAATTAAAGTTGCATGTTTGTGTAAATGAAATAATGTTTGTACCATGTCTTTTCGTATTGTAAATCAGAAAACACTTAATCCGTGAAATTCAGTGTGTGGTAGTTCTTGGGGTGGAGGATTGAGGCATCGGATTTGAACGTGTGGTTGGAAACTATGATTGTGGTCACGCAGCCTCCAATGGCATCATTTCGTTCGAAGATGTGTATGAGAGGCAAATGGGGTGTGATGGGCGAAGGGAAATGGTGAAGAGTCAGCCATGTCAGCATTGAGTATGCATATAGTAGGTTGGCCTTGGAGAGAGGGTAGAGGTGAGAAAAAAAGAAGAAGAAGAAGAAGAAGAAGATAAGAGAGAAAGTTAAGATTGGATTTGAATTGAATATATTTGTATTCGTTTTTAAATTTGATTCGAATAAACATGAAATAAACTATTCATGGATGAATATGAACACAAACTCGAATTATGATTTTGAAAATTTGTAAATACGAACTATATAAACTAAACACAAACTTAAATTCGAATTTAAATTAAAATTTTGTTAATTATTTTTATTAATTATAATTTTTAATAAAATATAAATACAAATTATATGAACCGAAAGCAAATACAAGTATGAAGAGAATGCAAACCCAAACTCTTGAATCCAAATATGAATCCGAATTTCATTATAAAAATATATAACAAATACAAATCCGAATATGAACCAAATTATAATGAACGAATCTGAATACAAACATATAAATATGTTTATATTCGAATTTGTTCGAATTCAACCACCAAGAAAATTGATAATGAGTTTATTTTCTGAAACAAAAGAAGTCATAAGTGAAAGTAAAGGGGAATTTTTCATAAACCATCAATCATGTTATATATTATGAATGAATCACGTATAGGTTATGACAAATCAAATCCGAATAAGATTGATTTAATAAACAAGTTGATATAAATACAGTTCAATATATATTTATATTGAAATTGTTTAATGTAAATCTGTTTTTATATGTCATCTCATGTCAAATTATAGAGTAATGCATGTTAAACATTTTTTGTTTGAAAATTATAATTTTTTAGCCTAAACTTTAAAAATAATAAAGAAAAAGAAAGTCTAAACATGCTCAAAATTCTGAAAATGAATGGTCATGAAGTTTAGATAAAATAAAGTCAATGCCTTTATAATTTTCTTTTTAATAGATAGAAGAGTTTTTGTTGGAATTTTATTATTTAATGTCATTTTCATATGAAAAATCTTTTTTAACAATAATGATAGTTACATATGAACAAAATTCCTCCATAGAGTTGCCACTGAAGAATTGTAGGTCAAAAATATTGTGGGCATGTGCTCAAATTCAAAATTAGTCTTAACCCATTTTATCGAGGGTTGCAGGAGTAAAAATATATATGCTGATAATAAATATTAATAATGATATATTATTATTTATATATTAACTTATCTATAATCTTAAAAAACTTATAATTAATACATAAAATAGTATTATTTTTAATTGGTATAACTGTATCTAGATTTTATTATACTTTTCAAATATATATATATACAAGAAAATCAATAATTTTAATAATTTATAGTAAAGTTCATATCAATAATTATACCAATTAGTGAGAATATTATATAAATTCTTAAAAATGCTGTTTTTTATTTTTAAATATATATATTTTTTCTTCCTAATCATGTTATTAATGGCATTTTACATATAAAAATATGTCTTCACATTAATGGTAATTTGGTATTTTCATACAGAAATTTCATCGTGATTCCTCCATTAAAGCTTATTAATAAGTCAAATGCAAACATGTGCCTAAATTTGTTGTGCCCACAACCTAAATTAATTATCAACGTGTTTAACGAGAATAAAATGGTAAAAAGCTTTTCTCTAATTTTGATTTGCTTTTATAAAATAATTATTAAATTAATTTTGTTAAAATATTTTTAAAAAATCCTTGCTTTTCATATTTCTCGGGTAAAGTAATATATATATAATGTTTCAATTTATTTATTTATTAAATTTTAATTTTTGTTTTCCTAAATTAATAACGGCAAAAATTTTGTCCTCATATTAAAAATGTTAACGTGGGACCCACTTAGCCGACGTGGACACTGGTTGAAGAATAGTTGCCGCCCACGATTTCGCAATTACTCGGTGCAAAACAGGTGGGGAAATTTGTGGATTTAGAGGGACCAACGTCATCCGAACAGATGGGTCCCGCTGGAGATGTCATATCGCTTTGTTGGGGATAAATTCGATGAAAGCATGATTTTTTAAAACACGTGGACGACTGGGATGGAAAACAGTAACCTTTTTATTCCGAAGGGTGCCGACTATGACACTTAACCAGTCAAAGGGGACACGTGGACCACTACTTGACTTGCACGTCGATGTGAACGCCTTAGGACCGGCGCTGCTTTCGTGCAACAATTGTACGCTGCAAGAATAATCCCTATATATTCGGAGATTTTCCAATTTAAAAAATAATAAATTAATACTGCAAGTTTATTTATTTATTTATTTATTTTTATTCCTCATCACAAAAATAATACACAGTTTAAAACAATTAAGAAATTAAAAAATAAATATTGTCAACTATATTTAAAAAATTAAAAATATTTTAGTGTATTTATATCAATAAACATAAAATTCGCACTCATTAAAAATATTTTATAATAGAGAATTTATATTTATTTATAAAAATATAAATATATGTAAATACCTGACTTTCAATAAATATTTATTTAAAAACATTTAATTGATAATATTCCTTTCAAATAATTTGTTAATTTAAGTTATGAATTATTTATTATTTTATTTTTAATATAATTATTTTTTAAAAACATTAAAAAATGGATAAACTTTAAATGCAAAGGAAAAAGAGAGAGTGCGAGAGCCATCAGTATGAACGTAACGGCGAAGCCAAGAGTCAAACACGCCCCGTGATATTGGCTTTGTGGATGATTCAGACACGCCACGTCCCCTTTGTAAGAATACCACGTGGCACGTTGTAGTGCTTTTAAAATTATCCGCGTATCAAGTAGCCGAAACCGTAGCGACACTGTAGAGTGGACCCCAGAAAGAGAAATCTAAATCACAAAGAGTAAGCTTTTATTTAAAAAATATTTTTTATTGATTTATTTGTTAGACAATATTTGGTTAGATAATTTGATATTTTATTTTTTCATTTACCTTAAAAACCCTTAATTATATAGTAGAATAAGTTTGAAATAAATATTTACAGTGAAACAAAAATATTCTAGTTTTAATGACCTATCAATAACACCCTCAAAATTTTAATTATTTCAATCAAATCATAAATATAAAATATAAAATATAATTTACTTGTATTTTCTTGGTTCTTTGTCTCTAATCCCCCTTCATCGTTACTACTCTCGCGTAAAGGAGAATCTCATCACTTCATAATTCAAACATGATGTGATTGTTTTATGAAACTATCAATTATGATTTAATGATTTAATGAGATTCTTTAGTACAAATTAGTATCAAATTATGATTTTTATAGATATTGTAAAATGAACATCTTATAATAAAGAGAAGAAAAAATTTGAGTACTTTGTTAGGGTCATGAACTTATTTTGCGATATTGTGATAAGAGCAATAAGGTTATGTGTTTTTGTAAAACAATTATATAACGTGTGACAACCGAGATATAGGGTGTGTTTCCTTATGTCATATTGACAATGCTTCATATAACTTTTTAAAAGGGAGGTGCTCTATGAAATAGGAATGCAATACTGAACTAAAAAATATATTCTTCATAATTGACAATGAAAAAGTATTAGATTATTCATGCATAAAATCGTCAAGAGATAGAGTCGTTTTCTAATAAGTCCATAATATGACAAAATCAATGAGCCTCCTATGTAGGTCATTCCATTTTATTAGAACTCTAGGACATGACAAATGGTATCAAGGAAGGAAAGAAAGAAGGCATGAGCATTGTGATGCTTCCTTCTAAACAATAATGGCTTTAGAAAAGGTCTCATGTGTATTTGCAATAATATGCTAGGGCCTCAAATATACGTGTTGAACACTATGAGGGGTGGAAAATTAACACAAAATAAGTGTAAAGAATGAAATTAAAGTAGAAAATGTCAAAAGTTTGGTACAAAAGCATGCATGTGTTGTAGGGTCTTGTGTGCCACAAGGCGTGAATAGGCACTTTCAAGGCATTATGAAGGTTTGACACGATAATGAATTTACACCTAAAAATAATTTTCATCTCTAGTCAATGAAGGGAAAATAACTTATTTGTCAAAGTGTTGTCATGGATTGACATAAGTATAAAATTTGCTTAAATAAATTGGTACCCTTTGAAGCCAATGAGTTGTGCCATAAGCTAAATACTTGGATGATTTTTTGGCATGCGATTCTAAGAATGATATCCATGAAGGTGTTTATACAAATGAGTGTGGGAAAATGTCATATCTAGATTTTGTAACGCCATGACAATGGTAGCAAATATAATAAATGTGTCATGTTGTGCAATTATGTGAAATGTTCAAGTGTAGTGTGACAACTAAGACAAGAGATGTGTTTCCTCTTGCCACAATAACAATACTTCATAAGACTCTTTGGCAAAGAGGTTCTTTGTGAGAGAAGAGTACAAGATCGAAGAGAAGTTATTCATAGTTAATAGTGAAGAAGTGATTAAGTCATCCTTACATGAACAAATTGAGACTTAGAATCACTTTCCTAATGTGTTCATAGCAAGATGAAACTAGTAGACAATAAACAACCTCAAACCCATGTATGACATACATGTAGACATCCTTTTTCAAAGGATGAAGTCAGGTTGCTAATAAAGATGCCAACAAAATAGGAGAATCGAATACTCCCTAATCCTTATCTTTGTCCTTGTAGAGGAAACGTTTTCTCATTCTCGCCTTATCCTCGATACAAGAATAACAAAAATCCCTATCTTATCTTATGGGAAAAATTTTAATCTAAACTTTTCTCTCCCTTTTCTTGTAAAAAAAAAAAAAAAAAAAAATTTAATAGATGTCAAAATATATTGTAAGAATTATAAACTTTTAAAAATAATTTAATATTTAAAAGCTTCAAAGATATTTAGGACATAGTACAAAACAGGGAAAGAGACAATTAGAGATAAATCTATCTTCATCTTTATCCCGTTTTTTATTATAAAAATTTTAGTCTTCCTTATCCCTATCCTTGTTTGTGTCCTCATTTTTAACACGAAATCTCTCTCCCTTTCAAAAAGAGACAAATCAAAGATTTGATTTAGGAAGTTGAATTGCTATCCCTAATTATCACACACACCATTCTACTATGTCAAAACTCAAGTCTCTTGACATTATGAACCATCTCAAGCAAAGCTAATGTTCTTATCCCATGTGGCTTACATGTATTGATTTATATATCGATTATTATTATTATCACTTCCTCAGTTATTGATGACTCATAACTATGTATAGACTTTTTAGCAATTAAAAAATGATTTGGGGGGTATATGTTGATTTCGTTAAAATTGTTACCTGAATTGAGATACCTAAAAAACCTCAGGGAGGTTTCAAATTTTTTATTTTAGTTTTGCAAAATAAATAAAAAAAAGAAAAAAGGAAAAAGAAAGAGTCTCACGGATATGTATGAATTTTAGATTTGCTATCCCGAAACGTGGCGGCCGCGTGAAGCTGTATCCACCTAATGACCCGGTAATTATGGTTGACAGCACTGAATTTTTATGCCACGTTTCAAAAATATTTTAAAATATTTTTTATTTTTTATGAATAAAGGAAATTCCCATAAAATTCAATCGATATTTCAGTTCCATGAAATTATCCCTTAAAAATCAGATTCTTTTCTTAAAATATTAAATTTAGAATAATTGCATAAATGATCGAAATTGTGGGACACTTTCCTGGTCATTAAATAAAATTTATTTTTTAAAGTTATTAGTGAATAGCGAGGAAAAAAAAGGTGACTGGCTATTCCGGTAACTGGTAAATAGTGAAGAAGAATCAGCCACAATTCAAAGAAAGTTTGGGTATAATATTAATTTCACTTCAAATAATCCACTACACTCGATCTCATTTTAACTTGCATGCAAAAGTTGAAAAATCACGAAATCTTGACCGTCCCACTTTCCTCATCACGTAACTGATATACATAAATTGGTCTCTCAAGTCGGTCTGCCACGCTCTCTCCCCCGTCTTCGTTCTTATCCTCACTGTTTCCAGCTTCCTTATAAGGAGATAGATAGAGATGAAGAAGGCTTAAATGCTTATGGAAAGTGCATGAATATCTCCGATTTGTCTCTCTGTAACCAGTTTTGTTTTTCTATAAAATACCCCCCGCCATTGAAGAAACACTTGAAAATTATAGAAAAAACCGGCAAGCTCTCGTTGTTTTATTAAAATGATATCGAGATCTTCCTTAGACCTCTTAAATTTGATCTCGTTTGATGACTTTGACACTTTGAATCGGATCCCGAGAGTGATGACGGTCCCCGGAATCATATCCGAGGTGGAAAAAAATGAAACGATATTTCCTGTGGGGTTAAACGACCACGTGGAGGTGATTCAAGAGCGGAGGATCATTGTTGCCAATCAGCTGCCTTTACGTGCGTTTCGCGATGAAAAGGGGAGATGGTCGTTTGAGTTTGATCAAGACAGTCTTGTTCTTCAGCTCAAAGATGGATTTTCCCCGGATACAGAAGTTTTGTACGTCGGAGGGCTGAAAGCCGAGATTGATGCCGCTGATCATGATGAGGTGTCTCAAGTTTTGTTGGAGAAGTTTAAGTGTGTGCCGGTGTTCTTGCCTACGGATGTTCACAACAAGTTTTATCATGGGTACTGTAAGCATTATCTCTGGCCTTTGTTTCATTACATGTTGCCTTTAACGTCAAGCCATGGCGCTCGTTTTGATCTAGCAGAGTGGAAGGCGTATGTGTCTGCAAACAGGATGTTTGCTGATAAAGTGATGGGGGTAATAAACCAGGATGAGGATTATGTGTGGATTCATGACTATCATCTAATGGTTTTGCCTTCTTTTTTGAGAAAAAGATTTCATAGAGTGAAATTAGGTTTCTTTTTGCATAGTCCATTTCCTTCGTCTGAAATTTACAGGACTTTGCCTGTGAGGGATGAGATTTTGAAGTCTTTGTTGAATTGTGACTTGATTGGGTTTCAGACGTTTGATTATGCAAGACACTTTTTGACAACTTGTAGCAGAATGTTGGGGCTAAATTATGAGTCCAAAAGGGGTTACATTGGTTTGGATTATTATGGGAGAACTGTGAGTATAAAGATTTTGCCTGCTGGGATTCATATGGGCCAGCTTGAATCTGTTTTGGCTCTTGAGGAGACAGCCGAAAAGGCGAAAGAATTGAGGGAAAAATATGATGGGAAGATTGTGATGTTAGGTGTGGATGATATGGATTTGTTTAAAGGGATTAGTTTGAAGTTTGCTGCAATGGGGCAACTTTTGGAACTGCATCCGGAATTGAGAGGAAAAGTTGTTCTCATTCAGATTACAAACCCGGCAAGGAGCAGTGGGAAAGATGTGCAAGACGTTGTTGATGAAACCAATTCAATTGCAGATCAGATTAATAAGAAATTTGGGAAGCCAGGTTATGAGCCAATTGTTTGGATAAAAGGGCCTGTAAGTACATTAGAAAAGGTTACGTATTATGCAATTGCTGAGTGTTGTGTGGTGAATTGTGTGAGAGATGGGATGAATTTGGTGGCTTATAAGTACACAGTCAGTAGGCAGGGTAGCCCTATTTTGGACAAGGCCTTAGGTTTTGATGAGAAGAATCCAACTCCAAAGAAGAGTGTGATAATTGTGTCTGAGTTCATTGGCTGTTCGCCATCTCTCAGTGGCGCGATTCGTGTCAATCCATGGAATATTGATGCGGTTGCTGACGCCATGGATTCAGCTTTGAGAATGCCAGAGACAGAGAAAAGTTTGCGCCATGAGAAGCATTATAAGTACATTAGCTCTCATGATATCGGCTACTGGGCAAGGAGTTTTGATCAAGACCTTGGAAGGGCTTGCAGAGATCATTCGTTTAAGAGGTGTTGGGGAGTTGGGTTGGGATTGGGGTTCAGGATTGTTGCTTTGGGTCCGGAGTTCAGAAAGCTAGGAGCACATCGAATTGGTGATGCTTACAAGAGTACGAATAGCCGGTTGATCCTTTTGGACTATGATGGGACAGTGATGCCACAGGCTTCAGTTGACAAAAGACCAAGTGATGAGGTGATCTCAATCTTGAATAAGTTATGCAGTGATCCCAGAAATATTGTGTTTATAGTTAGTGGCAGAGGAAAAGATTCCTTGAGCAAATGGTTTTCGCCTTGTGAGAAATTGGGGATTTCAGCTGAGCATGGTTACTTTCTTAGGTAATTTTTTCACTTGTTGATTCACTGGTTGTAACATATGTGTATCATTGTTGTCATTTCTTGTTTTGATTTACTTTGTTTCGATTTGCGGTAGGTGGACTAGGGATGCTCCATGGGAGACCTGCTCGTTGTCGATGGATTTTGACTGGAAGAAGATTGCAGAGCCTGTGATGAAGCTTTATACCGAAACAACCGATGGCTCCTTCATTGAACATAAAGAAACTGCACTGGTGTGGCACCACCAGGATGCTGACCCTCATTTTGGCACATGGCAGGCGAAGGAGCTTCTCGATCATCTGGAAAGTGTCCTAGCTAATGAGCCAGTGGTTGTCAAAAGAGGCCAACACATTGTTGAAGTGAAGCCACAGGTATGCAAATACTGAAATATTTGAAGTACTAAATTTGCATTTGAATTGAGGACTGAAAATGGTGAATTGCAGGGAGTAAGCAAAGGTATAGTGGTAGAAAATCTGATTTCAACTATGCGAAGCAAGGGTAAATCTCCAGATTTCGTGCTGTGCATCGGTGACGATCGTTCGGATGAGGATATGTTTGAGAGCATTGGACGTGCTGTTGCGAATCCATCTTTGCCAGCAATTGCGGAAGTATTTGCCTGCACAGTTGGTCAGAAACCAAGCATGGCGAAATATTATCTTGATGATACTTCAGAAGTCATAAACTTGCTTAAAAGCCTTTCTGCAGAGGTTGTACATAACAAGTCTGAAACTTCCCATCAGGAATCACAGGAAAAATGACTTACTTTAAAATGACTATAGGGAAACACAATACAATTGGGTTTAGGGCAATTGAATACAGGTAGCATTGTACAGGGAAATACTACTTACTTTTACAGGTTCACCAGGAAAAAAATCCCAATAGAAAATTTACAATTACTTCATTCATATTCTTCTCTCAATGTTTCAGTGCTATGACAGGAAATTCATTAGTTTCTGCTTTGTGCACAAACTGTAATAAATGATAATATTCTTTTAAGACTTGCCAACATTGTCATATTCTTATGTCATTAACATATCATGTTTAATGGTTTCTTTTACTGTTAATCTGTAGAGTTTGAAGCTGAAATAAATCAAACGGAATGGAATATAATATTGAACACTGGCAAATTCCAGGATTGCCTTATCAGATTGGGCAATTCCCATGTGGCTTGAAGCATCATATTTACTGTATTTCGAAATTAGAGTTGAACTATCTGTCACTAGTGTTAGTACTGGTGCCTTTTTCCAGATCTCTGCAGATTAGTACAGTAGTGATATCTCTTCATCTCAATCTCAGCTTGTCTAATGCAAGTTAATGGTATCATTTTTAATATGATTATTAAATACTCCCATTATTTTTATAATTCGTTTACTCATTAAATGTTCTCACTAGTATTCTTGACTCAACAACTTTTATCGTTATACTTGAAAGTCTTGATAAACTTTTTACTGCATCGAAATGCCATCAAATTGACTTAACTTTTGTTTTAATGAACAAGTCAAACCAATTCGAATAGGTAGGTTAATCAAATTAATCATCGAAAGTTCATGATCTCTAATTAGGAGGTATCCCAACAAACCATGATGACTTTTATTATGATTCTCAATATTAATGAGTTGGATACCACATATCATCATATATCGACCAATACACCCCCATTTAAGTTTAATATATCCTACCTTCACTTTGGCAAATAAGTGGAATTGTATTAGTTAAGCTGAACTCAATTATAACCACCAATTAGTCTTTCACATAGTAAAAATATGCTTTTCACTTTGACGAATAAGGTTTCAATGATCAGGAGTGTGTCTTGGTGGTGTTATATTGGAAGACTTCACATGACTGAATGTTTATTGAGAGTTTTATTATTCGATCTCATCAAATTTTTGTTTGCATATGAGATGATATTTTGCAAAAATAAAACCTAAAACATGCTTATTATAAGGCATAAAATAAATATGGTGGTGTAGGAGTATCAAATTGATGTTGGGCCCACACCCAAGGGAACCAACCACCCAAGTTTAATTTTTTCAAGCCTAAGACTACAAACATCTTGCTTTTCCTCTCCTTCGAGTCTTCAAATAATTTACAAAACTATGCCTCCTAGTTTTATATATCCATGTGACTCCTATTCTAAATTTTACATAAGAAATTCAAAGACCTCGCATTACATATGAGGGGAGAGAGGTGAGAAGAGAATTTAAAATCAGAAGTCATAAGAGCAGGTAATACTCGCAGGTCCCATTTTAAATTTACAACATAAATTCTCCAAAATTTTCAAACATACACAAGTCAGTCAAACCTGTACACTAGGCACCATGCATACATAACAACAATCATATACACATCTAATTAAAATTAAATCACATTAATTTTAATTAATTTAGTCCCTATAATTATACAAACTAGTAAAAGACCTGTAAGTGATGTGAAGATTGCATTTTGGTCATCAAGGCAGGAACATGACACAACATGCATACAACTAACGCATGAGCAGATTTTTGGTCTTACCATAATCATGCATTTTATTGAGCATTATTGTGTGAAGACATATGAAATGAATACATGGGTATGACCCTTTGTATTGTGCTTTGTATAACCATGCATTCGTTATGTGCATGACCGTATGTAGCATATTTTTATTTTCTAGTGACAAAAATTGCCAAAAAAGTCACCCATTTTGCCAAAGGCATTATAAAAGATGAACAGTATTGGCATGAAACACCATTATCATTTCAAGAAATGTTTTATCCACTCAATCTGCACAATTGTATAAATCGAATAAGTATTTGTAATATGTCAATATAATTATAGAAAACCAAAACTTAATAATTTAATGTGTTTACGTAATAACTATATTTAACATCTTATATCAATATTGATAATATAATAACATGCATATGAACAATATCATCACAAGTACTATTTTTCACACATTTGAAGACAGTGGCTTTGATGCCATTTCTTGGGGTTCCACGGTCGTTGTAAAGACACTCACATAGCAGAATTCAAAACTCATCACAGAGTTTAGAAATTTTAAAGTAGGATCACATCTATCCGAATATATGAAAAACAAAACTAAAACAAACATATGGTGTATTTCAGAAAGTGTACCTATGATATATCTTAGAAAATTTTGCTTTTGATACATGAATCACACTCTTATTTATAGAAACAAACACATAGTCATGTCAATGACAAACATAATTATATTGCTTTCTTGCATGCCTATGTGATCAAGTTATGTGGTCATGTATCGTATTTGGACTCCACATACTGCCTTTGCATTGCTTAACGAATTGTGTGATAAGGCACATTGTTCAAAGCCCTACGACCCATGCATTAACTATTGTAAGCATGATTGTACATAATGTTGTACGACCTTAAGTCAATAATACTTTGTTTGACCAAGTCAAATGAATAATCTATTGAAAAACCCAAAATTTGTTAATCATCCAATTGCATGATTGTGTTCGTATAACGTGCACA
This sequence comes from Anacardium occidentale, assembly GCA_026122585.1. Taxonomy (NCBI): domain Eukaryota; kingdom Viridiplantae; phylum Streptophyta; class Magnoliopsida; order Sapindales; family Anacardiaceae; genus Anacardium; species Anacardium occidentale. Next base: position 231,509 of record JAJEJH010000290.1, read on the forward strand.
ATCGTGTCTCAAGGTAAATATGAAACATGATTTCTCAACCTGATTCAAAATTGAATCGGTAAGTCATATATGATAACACTTAAATATAAAGGGATAACAATCCTCTATCTCTTGAGTTATCACTTAAATATAAATGTATGTCTATCTTAGAAGACTCTTGCATGCGTATATGTTCAAACCAAAGATAATGGATATGACACTGATCAATCTAACTATAGCTTAAAACTTAATGATTCTAGACATACTCAATAGAGACATAATTTTCATGTCTAGAACTAATAAATCCTATATTAATCTACAATAGCCTTCATGCTAATCATGATATAAAAAATCACTCACCTTTATAACAACCCATTTATAGTGATGTATTTGATGACATCAAATGACATCACTTTTAGTACAAGACGATCTAATATATCTCAATTCAAAAAAGTATATATAATTACTATTGGGTCAGTCTAGTGAATATAATTACCAAATCATGCACCCATGTATAGGACCAAATTGCTTTAATAAATCTCAATAACTGTCACTAACTTTTGATGATATTATATACACTATGATAATTCTTGTACCATCACCGGTGCCTTAAAAGGTTTTATGGTGATGTCAAGATTACAAACCTATTTTAGTATAGCCATTAGTATACACATATGGAAAGCACAATTAGTCATCTGATTTTATCGTCATGATTTTATCATACTAAGAGCATGTCATATATTTATTTATTTAGATGCAGCAACATCAATATAACTGAAATACCTTGTATTAATAATCATAACGTATTTACAATTTGCATTAAAGTTTAAGTAACTACAAAATTACACAATAGATACAAGGCTATAGGGCACCAACCCTAATATGATGAGCTCTAATATGCTATGATCGTGCATGTCAAACACACATGATCATTAAAGGGTTAACATGTAATTTTACATCACTTAAAGGTCTATTTGTAAGTTTGTATAATTATGGGGCTAAAATTAATTTAACACATGGTTAATTAATTACAATTAATCTAAATTAATTGGATGTATATATCATTGGTGTTATGTATGCATGGTGCCCAGTATAATAGTCAGAGTTGTTAGCTTGAGAAAAATAATGAGACAATTAAATAAAATCCCAATTAAAATGAATCAACTAATTTTACTTTTTCTCTCGTTAAAGGCATTTTTTTTGTTAGACTCTACAGTCTACTAGTGGTGTGGGAAAAAGACAAGTGGTTTGCTTCTTTTGTGGCAAACTAGGCCATTGGAAGAAATATTACAAAACTTTCTTTGAACACAAGAAGAAGAGGTAAGCTGTTTTTACTTCTGGTATTTTTGTAATTGAGATTAACTTTACTCTTAATTCATCTTTGATTATAAACACAGAATGTGGTACTCATATCACTTTTAATATGTAGAAACTAAGGTAGAGTAGATTGCTCAACCAAGAAGAGGTAGACCTATATGTTGGAAATGGAGCAAAGATTATAGCTCTAGTCATAGGGTTTAATTATCTGTATTTGTCCACAGAGTCTTGTTTAGAATTGAAAATTGTTACTATATGCCAAATGTTTTAAAAAATTTAATTTTTATGTCTGTTTTGGATAAGAAAGGGTATTATTTTTTAATTGCTAATGATACTCTAATCATTAGCTTGAAGGTATTCCTTATAAAACTTGATGGAAATTTAGTAGAAAATAAATGTAGTTAAAAAATACTAGGAGTACAAGTCTAAAATAAAGTTCAAACGAAATGAATTGGGTTGAAAAATATTAAAAATTGACATCCTTTCTTCAATAGAATTTTGTAATACAAAAATGATAAAAAATTAATTTAAATCATATGGAAACATAAAAATATCTTAGATTTCCTAGATTTATGAAGTGAATAAAAGCACCGTCTCGTATTTTGACAGAAGAAAGAAAAGAGAGGGAAAGAAGAGAGTTATGAAATATCTCTAAAATTTTTAAGAAATTACAATTTTATCCACTAGACACAATAGAAATTTTTTTTTTTTCCCGTCATAAGCTGAGTTCTTATGGCGAGAGGTCGGGGCCGTTCACACTCGATAAATCGAACCATCACCTGTGATGCCACCCTTTGATTCCAATACTAGAAGTCTTGGCACAAACAAAGCCACCATTGAAATCGATGAAGCTTAGCACAGAAAAAGAGGAGCATCTTAACTAATGGACATTAGTTTAATTTTACAAACGAACATTTCAAACCCAAGTCAGAGTCTTAGGCTTGAATATCCTCTATTATCCAAAATCTTTATTGAACTTAAAAAAAAAAAAAAATTTAACATATTTAAGACCCAAGTTTTAAGTTCACCAAATCCAATTGACTCACTTAACCATACGATGTGGAAATTTTATATAATGAACAAAATATTATGGCCAAACGACTAATGCCTACCCAAGATTTCTTTAACTGATAAAGTGTTAGTAAAAAAGTTTTAAAAAATCAAATATTTATTCTCTTTTTAATTTTTTTAATATTTTATAGTTAATAACTAATATATCTTCTATAAAAAAATAATATTAATATTAAAATAAAATTTAATATAAAATAATATTGAAATAATAATTAATAAAAAAATATAGCTTGAATTGTGGTGGTGGAAATTAGACCATGTTACACAAACATAATACAAATTATATCATAAAGTATTAAAAATATGCATGTGTAGATTTAACATATAGCTTAAATTGTGGTGGTGGAAATTAAATTGGAGCGTAACAAATTACAGCATAGCACGTGAATATATATTATATTCTCATCAAATAAATCAAAAAATGTACTCATTCAGAAATTCAATTAAATCATAGGTTTATACTAAATCAGATTAACTCTCTCTGTCTCTCTCTCTATATATATATATATTAATAGTGAATACATTAAATCCTATGAAGAGTCATAAATCAATATTTAAATTTCCATATTTATCACAAAGTGATCTTTATCTGATGTACAATATAGATTAAAAGATGGTACAATAATCATCCTAACATGCAAATCTAATGCAATAAACGAATTAATATGTGAAAAACAATAAACATCCATTAAATATGGAGTTATGTAAAGAATATAAAATCAATGTGCACAAACTGATTGAACCTTTATAATTATCCTCGGGATTTATACCTAGATATTTGGTTGATGTGATATTCCTTTTCGATGCATTGTGATTGTGTTCTTCAAATGGATTTCGTAGATTTAATTCTCATAATTTCTCAATGAGTTTTCTAAAATCCTAATAATAAAATCTAAATAAAAGTGTGAGAATCTTGAAAGTAATTCTAAAAAAATTCAATAGAGTTGTTTTGAAAAGGGTCCCTCGAACTAAGAATCCTACCTCCCTTATATCGATTTCCTAGTTTTTTAGTAAAAATTTAATTACTAATATAGGATTTTCCTAATTAAACTAAAATTCCCTAAAGGAAATGTCTTAATTAAAATTATAATTATTCTAATAAAAATTAAATTACAATTGACTAAAAGAATTTACTAATATCTAATTTAATTAATTGAATATCCTAACTTAATTAACCAAATATTCTATTTAAATTAATAAAATATCCTAATTTAATTAATTATTTGTTCTGGTTAATTTCATGCTAAGTATGACATGATATGAGGTATATTAAAATTATGTTTGGTCATGCAGAAAAATCATATCTAGGCCTTTGGGTCTATTTACTTAAAAAAATTTTTTTAAAAATTTTTTTTCTAAAAATATTGTTGGGATTTAAAGATCCTAAAATATTGAAAAATTGAGTATAATCTATATCTGAAATCTCTATGTATTTGAAGATACCTATTGTGCTACGTTAACTAATGAATATAGAGCTTCAACACCTTGGCCATGTGAGTTTCATATACTGACATGTAGATAGCAATTGACTAATACACGTGTAGCAAGAGAATCTGAATCTAAAGCTGAGACTGAAACCCAAATTGCTAGTTGAATGCACACTAACATATGCCTATATATAGTGGATAGTATGGTCATAAACCTTGATATTGGTTCTCTTTAACTGACAGGTGTGCAAAACTCACAGGTGCCCTCTCGTATTCACCCTTAAAATGATTCTTTCTACTTTAAAAACATTTGCATGTAGATCACTTAATCATTTTTTGAAAATACTTAATTGGTATACCATGTCATGTAATGCTTATCATGTATGATAGTTTATCATTTCTGTCATTCTGATTACATTAGGTTTAGCTAAATAATTGTTATAGTTCTATTATACATGTATCTTATTGAAATTTCTATTTCAATAACTTATTAAGCTTGTTAATAAGTTGTATGTAGACTGCTTTGAGTTCTGTTATATATCTAATGGTTTTTTGTTCTATATGTTTCTATATTGTTTCTATAATTATTTTCCTATTTCTATTTATTCTCTGATCATATTCTAGGCTATTGCTGAGTTTCTCTTTCTTGTGAGTGGGTAGGTGTGATTCTAGAAAAATATTTTATCTTATTGCATTTTGTTCATTGTTCAGAGGGTTTCTTTATTATAATTTTTTATGTCTCTTTCTCCTAATGCTTATTCTTGTTCTTAATTTGGTGTTTCTTCTTTTATTCATCTTAGAATACTTAACATGTGTCTTTATCACTGATATTTTGTCAAATTAGGAGGAAAATCTCTAATTTACACTAAACGCATGGGCGTGTATGCTTAGACACATGAGCATGCATGAAGGTGCACGAGCTGTATGCCAATCATGTAACCTAATCGTGTTAGTTTCTAGAAATTTTGGCTAAAATTTGTTTCACCACATATGCACGGTTGTGACCCTAACCTGCACGATTATGACCCTTTACAACTCTAGTCATGCATACCTTATGTACACGATCGTGACCTTACTGAAACAAAATTGCATAGGTAGGCATCTATCAGGCGTACGATTGTGTATCCTATTCTATTTTGGTAACCATGGCTGAAACACACAAAATTACATCTAATCTCCACCCAAATATTTATCAATCTTTAATTAAACTTATGCTAACATATACACATGCAAAATACACTACTATCAACATATTTTCCTTATCAATCATAGTCATATACAACCTAACATGCTTTTAAACCCTTAAACCCGCATATATGCATTAAGGGAAACTAAGCATGCTTTTACCTCCAAATTTCTCTTCTATTTCATCATCATCATTTTATAATCATGTTATTTAAACTGAAAACATGCTTCTATAGTAGAATCAACTCATCCACGAAAATATAGACTATGAAAATAGGAAAAAAGGTAAGGAAATACTTACCTATAGCCACTAGTAGCTTTAATCTTTTTAACTCTAGCTGAATCTTGGCTAGATTGACTATTAGAAAATGACTTCTCTCTCTTATAATCTGGTTAGGGTTAGCTAGAGAGAAAGAAAGGAGAAATAATTAGGGAAATTTGCTATAGGAGAAACCCAACTTTATATAACAATAGACATGCACAGGCATGCATGGCGGTAAGGACGCACAAGTGTATGTTCAAAGACACATGAACGTGCTCCTTTCACAAGCCATATATAAAGATTTTACAAGACTATTCTACCTCTAAAATTCTCTTGAATCAAGTCTTAGGCTATAAAATCTCTCTCTTGATCGTGATTATAGCTTAGAAAGACTATTCTAACCTCGAGATATTACACGCCCACTAGAAAGAGAGACTATATCAGTGTAAGCTGGTGTGCATTTGATTATTAGTTATCAATTGTTAGTTCAGTTTTTAGTTTTTAGATTTACGTTTACTGATTAAGGGTTAGGTAATTGAAAACTTATAAGGCTAGGGTGTCGAATCCCTGTATTTATTTTTTTGATCAGCACCACAAATTTTTAGTTACATTATTTTCAAATATATTTTTAATATAGGATCTTTGGATCCATACAAACTTTTTAGACAAGCAAATAATATTTTCAAAAATCAAGCCTTCAAGCAAATAGCATATTTCAGTAGAACTTCATATTATGAAATTCATTTCATGGCATAGGATATAGTTTCAGTTAAATGAATAAGAACAAGTTAGGTTTAGAATAATAGGCAAGAAAGATTAAAATATAACAAGAATGCTTATCCAATAATGATAGTTAAATTAAACTCAGTTGTGAGTTCAGTATAAAGTCTTACTTGGGTTAGAAAAAGATAGGAAATGCTTACTAAGTGAGTTGTTACTCACATTTCTTTTCCCTTTTTCCTTGCAGGTCAGTTAGATAAGAGCTATTGAGGTTTTGGTTGGCTATGGCTAAAAAGGGACAAGGCTCTAGTTTTGATTTAGAAGGCATGTTAGGTTTCCATGTGCATACAGTTTTCAGACATGCTTGTATAGATGCCTGCATGTAATTAAAACTATATATATATAGTTTTAAACTGACCACTATGTTGTTCATTATACTTAGCTTTTATCTGTATGCTTTTTAGTTAGTTTCTCGTAGGATTCCTATTATGTATATTAATTTAGGTATGTCATTAATATAAATAAATAAATAGCCTATTTATTTACATAATCCAATAAAGGGTTTGGTAACAGTAATATATATAGTAATGGGTCTTACAGATACCCATGTCACCTAGCCCAAAGGTTGGCTTCCATTGTTGTAGTTTATTTTGTTAAATACATTATTTGATTTTAATTTACTTCTTAATGTAAATTCAAATTTAAAACCAAGTTTGATTTTAGAAACATCATCATCGATCCACACCTTAGTGCTTCCAAATTGCCTTTCAAGCCAATCATAACCTTTTTAAGCTATCAAGACAAAAAAAAAAAAAAAAAAAAAGTTTATTTGACTTTGATTAGAGCATTCTAGACTAGATCACATAACTTTCCTTAATATCTTTGGATCATGCTAAGGTTTAGCAATAATTGAAAACATTACAATAAGGAGTCTAACTTCATCAAATGGTTTTATATGAAGCTAAAGTAAAAAAATTTAAAGTTGAATCAAATAAGAATTAGGATGAAAATGAGTAAGGCAAATGGGTGCTTTGCTTGCACACATGGTCATATGCACGCCTGTGCATGTGTGCACACCTATACATTGTGGCATGGTGTTATAGAGCCTAGTCTCTACTTTGTGTGCACACTTGTGTGTACAACAGGGCTTGCTTGCACATGCTCATATATGCTCGCTCCTGCATAACTGTAGGACCCGCCGCCACGAGTACCCCTGCTGCTGAATAATATGGGGAGCCTTTATTAATAAACTGAAAACTCGGGTATCCACGACGGGAATCCTACAGAAATAAATAAATAAATAAACTTCCTGAAATCTGCTATACATTCTGAGTTACACATGCGGAAGCGAAACTGAATATACATCAACTGAAATATACATATATGTTCTGTACAATGGGCCCAATGGCCTATATAATATATACAAATACTGTTCCTGTACATCTGGATACATAAAACATTTACAAAGTGACCACACAGGTTCAAAACTATAAACTGTACAAACTGAGATCGCGGTGTGGGCCCTCTCCTGTCAGCCTCGAACCACTCGCTCCTCGGAAACAGCACGAACCACCTGAAAAGGATGGAAGAAGAAGGGGGGATGAGTGATAAAGATCACCCAGTAAGCGCTCCTTACTTCCCTCAAAACCCAAGCAAGCACAAGCAATCACAATAATCAAACATACCTGGGCCTCGACCCTAATCATACATCTATGCGCTTGTGGAATCTGAAACTGATATCTGAATCTCATTCTCATTATATGCTGATATCATTATTATCCATGTCATGATGTGTATGTCATGTCATGCTACTGAAATATCTCATAGATGCATGCATCTGAATACCTCTCTGTACCCGAAGGTACTGCTGTACTGATCAGACTTGGTGGAATACAGGGATTCGGTATCCTGGCCATGTGGGCTAAATAGTCTAGCTACTGGCTAGAAAGCTGAATAATAACTATTGAACGATCTCACTGGTGTCAAAAGGCTGAAACTGTAATGCTGTTGAACATTCTGACTGGTGTCAGAAAGTTGAAACTGTAATGCTGCTGAACATTCTGACTGGTGTCAGAAAGCTGAATCCCATAAATGCCCTCTCGTATTCACCCTATACTTTTACACGTATATCAGGTTCTGAATACTGAATACTATTAAATTCGGATCCCTTGATCCTCTCTGAAGCTACATGTCATGCCATGATATGTATATGCAGCTTTAATATTTGAATTCATGCTTTTATGATGCTTATCTGAAGCAATTTAGCTATTATTTTGAATTCGCATGCTTTATTAATCAATTAATAATCATTTTCTGAAAATTTGCAAGTGCATGGGCGTGCGGAAAAGTGCACGGGCGTGAGCCCGGACGCACGGGGCCGTGCGCTGGTCGTGCGTTTGGCCGTGCATGCAACTGAAATTTTCTGGGAATTTCACTGAAAGTGCACACATGGGCTTGCGTTTGCGGACACACGGGCATGCATGTGCATTTTCTGGTCGTGCACACAACGTCTACACGGGCGTGCATCTGGAAAAACAAAGGCACACGGCTGTGCCATGCAGGCGCACGACCGTGCGTCTTGTTCTTCAACAAGAGCACCACCGAAAATTTGCACTAAATCCATAAAAAATCACATTCAATCTCAAATACACTTCAAACACACTTTCCCAGCACCTTTAACAACACAATTCAAGCATCAATTCTCACATGCATCAAACATCAAGCATTTCACCATGGAAGCATTGACTTTCCCTCACTAACGCATGATCAAATCAACATGCAAGGATCAAGGATGGCAAAAATCAACATTTCACATATCAACCATCATCATATAACATGTATAACATTCATCCAAGCATCACATCTCATCAAACAGGCTGGGAAATTACGAGAAGAAGTGAAAGAACACTTACCTCGCGCCATTGCTTCGTAAAGTTAACTTTCGAACTAATCTCTATGCTCTCTAGCTTGATCGGGAGCTACTTGCTGCTGAATTTCCTCTCTAAGGATGGGAGGAGCTGAAATAAGAGAGAAACTTGGCTGAAATGAAAATGGGTGAGAAAAGAATGACTTAACTCTCGGCTCTCTTTTATATACTATGACATGCACGGGCGTGCATCAAGGGTGTACGGGCGTGCACAAGGGAAAATGGACTTATTTTATTTCTCGCTTACTCGCCTGATCGAATCCTTCTGAAAAGATTCAAACGGAAGCCATACGACTCCGAAAACTTACTAACTCACCCCTGAACTTATCTAGACTCTCAATCTCTCTCTGAATCTCATTTCTAACCCCAAAACTTTTTCCCTAAGGGCTTTTCTAACCTGGGATGCTACAATAACCTTATCGTGTATGCAAGTGCATATATATATGCATTGTGCACCACGTGCCCAGTGTCTATGTGCCTTTAATGCTTGCACACCTTAACCTCTACGTGTGCTTCCCTACACCGTATGCATACCTACATTGTAGCGTGGCATCCCAAAACCCAGGTTATGCCATGTGTGTGGATTTTTGGCCTTTTCAAGCTATTTTTGCATGTTTTAGCTTATAGAATTTCTCCAATACACCATTCTTGATGTTTTTGAGTTCGTAAGAATTTCAATAAGGATTCAAATGCTAACAACCTTCAAGAGCAAGATCGAATACTCAAGTTAAAGATTTGAATTCAAGGCAACTCAATCAAAGGAAAAATACAAGCATATAAAATATAATATTTTAGAATTATTTATATTACAATTTTGCATTGTAATTAGTATTTAGGTAATTTCAAATACCTTTGTAATTTGTCGTTTAATATTTTCTTTTATTTAACTTATAACGTAGTTTAAGTAATTAGGGTAGCTAAATTTTAACAATGGCTTGTAACTTGCTTATAAAAAGGCAACTTAAACATTTGTATATGGACATTTGATGAATTTATAAAACTTTAAAGCTTTGTGCTTCTTCCTTGTGTTCTTAGAACTTTGTATTCTTGTGAACCAAACCTTAGTCCTTTATCCAATTTCTATTATAAGAAAGAAGTTGGTAGTAGAGATTCTAGTTGGTGAGTTTTGAAGCAAATTGGTGGATATTTCCTTTAAGCTTGAATCAAGATATCTTTAGGCTTGGATCATTGTTAAATTGGTGGAACATCTTCTTTATGCTTGAAGTTTGTTTTCTTGCAAGTTTTTTAGTTTATGTTTGTTAGTATTGAGTTGATCATCATTTTCCTACATTTCTTGGTCATGAATATGTGATGTTTCTATGGTGGAAGTTGAAGTTTTGAAGCTTGCTTGAAGTGGTGATTTCTTAGAGTTGAATTAGTATTAGATTTGAGTGGGAAAATTGCATGAAATTGAATGGTTTTGGTGATTCAACTAGGTTGACTTTTCAAGTTGGATTCGTGAGAGTTAAACATATGTTTTGGGACTCTTACAATCCCTCTTATTAAACCTCAAATACTAAATGACAAATAAATCTAGAGGGGCGAGGGGGAGGGGTGAATAGGTTTATTAACAAATTTTTGCAATTTTAATCCTTTTTAATTAGAACCAGCTAATCAACACAATTAATTAACTAATTTAGACTTATTAAAGTCAACCAAGCAATAAACCAAATTATATATATATATATATATATATAGCAATAATTAAAATTAAGAGAGTAAAGAATAAAAATGCTCAACCGATTTTTATAGTGGTTTGGAGCTTTGACCACAAGCCTCCTACGTCCACTTCTTCAAGTAAATCCTCTTGAAGTTTTCACTAGTTGAATCAGGATTATGTCTAACCGCTTACACTAGTTGATTCGGGATTACACCCATAATATAGTTTTGATTCAAAGGAATTTCACCCTTAACACTAATTATAAGAGATTGCGTCCAATGAGTTTGTAAGCAACATACAGAAATGATATTGCCTCTCTAAGGCTGATTGACAACATTACACAAAAAAATTTTCCTCAAGAATATGAAATGAGAGGAATGATAGATGAAGTGTGAGAATGAGAGAAAATTAAAGTTTTGTTGTGTGCATTAGTTCTCTAACCTTTCTCACTTTAAAGAGCCCCCAATTTATAGATCAAAACTTGTTGGAAATACTACAGATCTATTGGAGAAGAAATAAATCCATTGCAACAGCTAAAGCTAAAATTTTACTTTTATGTACAGGAGTGAATATAGAGTCACGGGGGTGATATCGTCATTTAATGCCTCGAGCTGTTCTCCTAACGATTAAATTTTTCTTGGTGCCAGTAAGTATACGGTCGTGACCACATTATTCATGGATGTGACTTTTTGTCCCTTTATCTTCTAGAATCAAGTACGGAGTCATGCACGATATAATGTATGAGGATATGTACACTTCATATTTTACTTATGCACGGGCGTACATCAACAATACACGGGCGTACATTATAGTTGACTCATTTTGACTCATGCACGGGGCACACTCACGAGACTTTCATGCTCGTGACTGACATAAGATTGGTATGTCACGGGTGTAAATGACCAATCACTTTTATACAGATTCGAGCATAAGTATCGTCACGATGCTATGACAAGTCATGTACAAGACTGAAATGAACTATGTATGAGTGTACATATTATTGTCACAGTCATACATATTGCCTGCAAAACATAAACATAGTTTTGTCCTATTTTGGTCATGATTTCAAACATGGCAAGGATATATTAGTCAATTTAGCATCATTTTTTGTTATCATCAAAACTTTAGGGGTTTAACACCTCTTAAATTCAGATTATATTAGTATCAGAGCCTAGGTTAGAATGTGTGGTAGAGTGTTAGCATACTATAGTTTGAAGGAACTTTGATAGAAGAGTGTTGAAATTTTTTTTAATATTAAAAGCTGAAGCTTAGCCTTACCTATAAGTAATGCTAATTTGTTAACCAACCTTAGTTTGCACAACTTCTCTAAAACACTTGCACCTAGACAGATTTTGCTTGAAAATTTTGAAGAGAACAATTTGATTTCAAGCTTAGAAGAAATTGTGATAAAGAATTGGGTCAACTTTGTACAACTTTTCTTTAAAACCTTACCTTTATCTTACACCACATTAATTGTCCATATTCCTCGTCATACCATAAATTTTGATTGAACCATACTTTTATCACCAATATACTCCATTTGCTAAATCTTTCCTTGCCAACTCATTAAACCAAAGCCATATTACCTGGCTGCTAACAAAGATTTCCAAGGAAAATTAGTCAACATTTGCCTAACACCTACCCTTGAATTTTGGCTTTTGCCTTGTCACATTTAATGTAGCATCCCAGGTTAGAAAAGCCCTTAGGGGAAGAGTTTTGGGGTTAGAAACGAGATTCAGTGAGAGATTGAGAGTCTAGTAAAGTTCAGGGGTGAGTTAGTAAGTTTTCGGAGCCGTGTGGCTTTCGTTTGAATCCTTTCGGAAGGATTCGATCAGGCGAGTGAGCGGGAAATGGATTAAGCCCATTTTCCCTTGTGCACGCCCGTGTGCCTTTGATGCACGACCGTGCATAGCATACTAAATAAGTGAGCCGAGAGAAAGTTTAATTCTTTTCTCACCCATTTTCATTTTAGCCAAAGTTTCTCTCCTCTTTTCAGCAGCTCCCAATCTTAGGGAAGAAGTGCCGCCAGCCATAGCTCCCGATCAAGCTAGAGAGCATAGAGATTAGTCCGAAAAATAGTTTTCAGAAGCAATGGCATGAGGTAAGTGTTCGCTTACCTTTTCCTTGAGTTTCCCAGCGTACTTTGTGAGTTTTGATGCCATGAATGAGTTATTTTCATGTGGATGAATGTTTGGAATGAGTATATGGCCTTGCATGTTGAAATTGGATGATGGATTTCCATCCTTGTGCTTTGCATGCATGTTGATCGTGTTTTAGTGAGAGAAAGTCAATGCTTCCATGGTGAAATGCTTGATACTTGATGCATGTGAGAATTGATGCTTGAATTGTGTTGTTTGTGGTGCTGGGAACGTGTAATTGAAGTGTTATTGCAATTGAATGTGAATTGGTATGAGTTTAAGGCAATTTCCAGACGGTGCTCTTGTTGAAGAACAAGACGCACGACCGTGCGCCCGCATGGCACGGCCGTGAGCCTTTGTTTTTCCAGATGCACGCCTGTGTGTATGCTGTATGTACAGCCAGAAAATGCACATACACATACGTGTGCCCGTACACGCACGCCCGTGCGTGCGCTTTCAGTGAAAAGTTTCCAGAATTCCAGTAGCTTGCACAGTCAGGCGCACGACCAGCGCACGACCCTGTGCGTCCTGGCTCACGCCCATGCACTTTTCCCGCACGCCCGTGCACTAGCAGATTTTCAAAAAATGATTAATTATTTGTTTAATTAAGCATGCGAATTCAGAACAAAGGCTAATGGGCTTCAGATAAGCATCAGATGAGCATGAAATCAGATAATAAGCTGCATATGCATATCATAGCATTACATGTAGCTTCAGAAAGGATCAAGGGATCCGAATTCAACAGTATCCAGTATTCAGAACCCGATGTACGGGTAAGAGTATAGGGTAAATACGAGGGGGCATCTGTGGGACCCAACCTTCTGACACCAGTCAGAACGCTCAGTAGTATTTCAGATTCAGTTTTTGACACCAGTCAGAATACTCAGCAACATTTCAGTTTTACCATCTGGCACCAGTCAGATTGGGCAGCAGTAAATTCAGATTCAGCTTTCTAGCCAGTAGCTAGACTGTTCAGCCCACATGGCTAGGATGCCGAATCCCTGTATTCCATCAAGTCTGATCAGCACAGCAGGTACCTTCAGGTACAGAGAGGTATTCAGATGCATGCATCTAGTATTTTCAGTTAGCATGACATGACATACACATCATGACATGTATAAATATGATATCAGTAAATGAATGTGATTCAGATATTCAGTAATCAGTTTTTAGATTTCAACAAGCGCATAGATATATGATTAGGGCCGAGGCCTAGGTATGTTTGATTATTGTGATTGCTTGTACTTGCTTGGGTATTGAGGGAAGTAAGGAGCGCTTACTGGGTGATTTTTATCACTCATCCCCCTCATTCTTCCATCCTTTTCAGGTGGTTCGTGCTGTTTTCCGAGGAGTGGTTGGATTGAGGCTGACGGAGAAAGGCACACACACACACCTTGATCGCAGTTGTATGTATAGCAGTTTTGGACCTGTGTGGTCATATTGTACATGTTGATGTATTTAGATGAACAGTTTATGTATATATATATATGAAAAGGCCATTGGGCCCATTGTACAGAACAAATATGTATAATTCAGTGGATGTAATTCAGTTAAGCTTTCGCATGTGTAATTCTGAATGTATAGCAGATTTCAGGAGTTTTATTATTATTTTGGTAGGATTCCCGTCGCGGGTACCCGAGTTTTCAGATGATTAATAAAAGCTCCCCATAACATTATTCAGCAGCAGAAGGGTACTCGTGGCGGCGGGTCCTACATTTAATGCCAAATTTTCTACCATATCTTTACACTTGCATGCACTATTATTATTTGTTTTGGCTAACCACCTTACCCATTATCTTTTAAATACCATTAGTCATCTTGAACATATTGCTTAACTTTGTTAACCAAACCTTAGGTTACACTTTCACCTATTTGCATGCCTTATGTACCAAAATTTCCCTTGCCCAACATTCCAATGTTACCTTTACTAAAGTTGGTCAAAGTTCAACCCAAAATTTAAGCTCAAATAATTATCAAAACCCTAGCCCAACTTCATCCTTTATCCCAAACACTTATCCAAAGCCCAAATCCTAAGACATTTGAATTTACTGTTCACAAAACCTTAAACACCCATTTTCCACACTTAGACCCTTTTTCAATTCCTTTCTTGTAAGCCAAATTCACCAATGGCAAGTGTAAAACCATTCCACACAACGTGCACAATCTAAGGAAAAGTTTTTAAGGTTATTATTGATAGAAAATTTGGTGCTAATAGAGTTCCATGACCTTTGTGAAAAATTTGGGACTTTAAGTAATTGATCATTTTTAGGGAGTACACAGGAAGACAAAGCTAGCACGTAAACAAGTAGCCATATCCTTCTCTATAGGAGGGTATGTTGATGTATTCATTTGTGATGTATTTCTAATGGATAGATATCATTTGTCACTTGGCGGTACATGACAATCTCAAACAGAAGTGCACAATGAGATGTCGAATACCTATTCCTTCCAAATTCACAAAAATGATATCACCTTTATGCATTTATGAATTGATCTATTGCCATAGACATCTCTCTTACTTAAGGACCCATCTTTTAAGTGCAAGTCAAATTAAGAGCAAGAAAAAAGGTATAAAAATTGATGAGCCTAAAGTTGAAAAGTTAGAGTTTAAGGAGTTCTTGTATTGGTTGAATGATTTTGAGATGATATGTGAGCTCGTAGGGTAGTCGAATGAAAAAAAGTTCTAAGTCGTCGTTTTAAAGATTGAGGATCATCCTTCTTATCTTTATGGTGGGAAAACTTGAAAAATCAAAGAGATTGGGAAGGAAGGGAAAGGATCAAATCTTGAAAAAAATTAAAGAGGTTGATGAAAAGGCAATTTCTATGTAAGCATGCTTTGATGGTAGCCAATGAGAAAATTGTCACTAAGGAGATTGTCTTGAGTGAAAATAAAAATGAGATTGAGGAGAAGAATGATTCCAAGATGGAAAATGTAACAAAGCTTGATGATGAATTTAAGAAAGAACTTAAGGACAATTTGATGATTAAATTGGAAGTTTCAGATTTGAGGTCAAATCCTCTCAATAAAAGGAGTATGATATAGATTCAAATCTGAATCTAAGTATGATTTTGGAAACATCATCACCGAACCATGCCTTGTGCCTCCAAATTGCCTCTCAAGTCAATCATAACTTTTTTAAGCCATCAAACAAGAAAAAAAAAAAAAAAAAAAGCTTATTCAACTTTAATTAGAGTGTTTAAAAAAATTTTAGACTAGCTTGCATAACCTTCCCCAAAGCCTTCAGATCATGCTTAAGCTTAGAAACAATAAAAAATATGACATCAAGGAGTCTAGTTTCATCAAATAGCTTTATACAAAGCCAAAAAAAATAAAATAAAAATGAAAGTCAAATCAGATGAGAATAGTGCTAAAAATGAGTAGGCAAATAAGTGTCTTGCTTACACACATGGTCATGAGCATGCCCATGCGTGCATACACTTGCATGTTGTAGCATGGCACTATAGTGTCTAGTCTTTACTTTACATGCATGGTTATGTGTACACAAGGCTTGCTCGCATACACCTGTATGTGCTTGCCCCATGTTACCTTGCCATGCATGCATGCGCATTGTGTATCACATGCCTAGTGCCTGCATGCCTCTAGCTCTTGCACTTTACGCACACCTGCACGTAGGTTCTGCCATGTGTGCGGATTTTTTCCCTTTTCAAGCTATTTTTGCATGCTTTAGCTTCCAAAATTTCTCCAATGCAGCATCTTTGATGTTTTTAGGTTTCTAAAGAATTTCAACTAGGATTCAAATGCCAATGACCTTCAAAATCAAGATCAAACACTCAAGTTCAAGATTCGAATCTAAGATAACTCAATCAAGGGAAAAATGCAAGCATGTAAGATATAATATTTTAGATTCATTTATATTACAATTTTGCATTGTAATTAGTACTTAAGTAACTTTAAATACCTTTGTAATTTGTCCTTTAACATTTTCTTTTATTTAACTTGTAATATATTTTAAGTAACTAGTGTTAGCTAGATTTTAACTATGGTTTATAACTTACTTATACAAAGGTAACTTAAACATTTGTAAATGGACTTTTGATAAATTTATAAAACTTGAAACCTTTGTGCTTCTCCTTTGTGTTCTTAGAATTTTGTGTTCTTTTTTTGGTAATTAATTGTTTGTTCTTGTGAACCAAGAGTTGATTCTTTATCCAATTTCTATTGTAAGAAGGAATCTGGTTATGGAGATTCAAGTTGGTGAGTCTTGAAACAAGTTGGTAGATATTTCCTTTAAGCTTGAATCAAGATATCTTTAGTTTTGGATCACTCTCAAGTTGGTGGAACATTTCTTTTATGCTTGAGGTTTATTTTCTTGCAAGTTTTTTAGTTTACGCTTGTTGGTGTTGAGTTGATCATCATTTCCCTACATTTTTGGTCATGAGTGTGTGATGTTTCCATGGTGGCAATTGAAGTTTTGAAGCTTGCTTGAAGTGGTAATTTTTTGGAGTTGAATCAGTGTTAGATATGGATGGGAAAATTGCATGAAATTGAAAGGTTTTAGTGATTGAACTTGGCTAGATTTTCAGGTTGGATTAGTGAGAGTTGAACATCTATTTTGGGAGCCTTACAATCTCTGTCAAATTTTGATCACTTCCATTTTATTCATGCAATGCAACAATACTAATACACTCTTAAAGCATAAATTACAGTCGTCCATGGGAAATAAAAATAGGAAAAAGAAATTAAACTTACATCCCATAAGCATTTACCTTTATACATTTGTTATATTCTCATTACAAAAAAAAAAAAAAAAAAAACTATTAATAGCATCAAAAAATTAGTATCGGACTAAATTTGATACTAATCTATATCAGATTAGCTTAGGAGCAACATCGAAAATTTTGTTAGCATCAGATTTACATTGGAACTGAATTCTTGAAATAGCACGAACACAATCCGATGCTAATCCAAATGGGAAACTAAATCTGATGCTAATCCTATGCTATTTATCATGCTGTTAGCATCAGATTTCCTTATATGATGTTACAAAATTACAAATTTAACATCAGATGGAGAATCCGATTCTAAATTTTGAATTCTTATATTTTGATCGACATTAGCATCAAACCAAGGAGTCTGATGCTAACTATATATTTTGCATCAAGCACTACAGTTTGATGGTAATTATATGGAATTAGCATCGGACACCGTCCAATGCTAAGTTTAAAGTCTGATGCTAAGCTGAAAACTCTGGCATCGGAATTTACATTCCAATGCCACTATTTACAAATTAGCATCGGACTAGGTAGTTTGATGCTAATAAAAAAATTTAACATTGGATTTTAAAATCTGATGCTAATTTTTTATATATAAACAAACACAGCTTCTTCTTCTCCATTTCTCTGTGCATAGAAAACCCTGGCTGCATTGTAAATTCGGGCTCTCCTCACCTACTGTGGTCAGCTACCACTCCATTCATCTTCCATTACTCCCCCAGCTTGTTTCTGAGCCTGTCATTGCTCCCCCAGCATGCTTCTAAGGCTTCCAGGTAAGTTCCCCTTGTTTAATCATGTCCTTCCATAGGTTTATTGCTTTTTTTTGGCTTCCTGCTTCAATATCCTCATCTAAAATTGGCCTCCAACTGATTTTGTTAATATTTGGGTCTTCTAATCCATCTCTTAGTGCATCCCTCTTTAAAATTGAAGGGTTTAGAAGAAAGTATCCTAAAACTCAAAATTTTTTATTACATAATTTGTTATATAAAAATTTATTCAACAATTTGAAGAAGAAAAAAGT
>JAJEJH010000290.1:250630-271213 GCA_026122585.1 Anacardium occidentale
TTTAACATTGGATTTTAAAATCTGATGCTAATTTTTTATATATAAACAAACACAGCTTCTTCTTCTCCATTTCTCTGTGCATAGAAAACCCTGGCTGCATTGTAAATTCGGGCTCTCCTCACCTACTGTGGTCAGCTACCACTCCATTCATCTTCCATTACTCCCCCAGCTTGTTTCTGAGCCTGTCATTGCTCCCCCAGCATGCTTCTAAGGCTTCCAGGTAAGTTCCCCTTGTTTAATCATGTCCTTCCATAGGTTTATTGCTTTTTTTTGGCTTCCTGCTTCAATATCCTCATCTAAAATTGGCCTCCAACTGATTTTGTTAATATTTGGGTCTTCTAATCCATCTCTTAGTGCATCCCTCTTTCAGAGGTGGAAGAGGTTTTACAGAAGAAATCTAATCCACTCCCCACGCTTCCGCGATTTTTATTGCGCCAATTTGATTTACGCCATAAATTTGTTCCAGCAGTAGAAGAAGAAAAATTAAAACGCCTGCACCGCAAAATATATATATATATATATATACACACAATTTTGGGAAGTAAATAGCTTGTTAAAAATTAACCTTATATATATATATATATATATTAATATTGAATTAATAGCATAACATATATAGTTATACATATATGCATATATGTATTAATATATGCATATATATTTATATATTGATAAATATTGATTTGAATATGAAATAATAATGTGTTTGAGTAAATTTGCATGTATAAATAACTTTCTATCAAGTATAATAAAAATAATATGTCAAATAATTCATTCAAATATTTTTTTTTCTGATAAATTAAATTTATCAAACAAGGATAAACTTATAATAAAAATACTCTTCTAGATAATAGCTCGATTTCTAAGAAGAATTATGAGAGTGTATGAAAATGTAAAATTCAGTCATTTGGTAAGGCTAGTTTGTATGAATAGTATTGAGAGTGTAATCAAGTTATTTTTGATATATAATGTCTGATTTACTACAACTTCTTATTACATTTTTTTTTATTGTTACCCCATCATAGATGCATTTAAACTATATGAAAGTTGATTTATGGAAATGCATAAATCCAGTCAATTGATGAGGTTGGTTTGTTTGAATTATATTGAGAGAGTAATCGAGTTATTATCAAATTAGCGTGACTAAGTTTTTACTTGACCTTTTTGCAATTTTCTTTTGACCGGTATAGACGCCTTTATATTGTTTATAATCTAAAATCTTGTCAATCGATGAGGCTGGTTTGATTGAGTTATATTGGTAGTGTTCTCTATTTTGTTAGATAATGATGATGTTTTGAATACGTTTAATTAAGAATATTTATAATTGAATGAGTTTTTATTTTTATTGAACAAGTTCTTGAAATTGGTTTGATATATATGGAAAATGGGTATAGAAAAATGGTGGAAAGTATTATTACAGAATTAATATCAAATTAGAATAGAAATAAAATCGCCCTTAATTTTTTAATTAGCATCAGAATAGCATGAGATTAAATTAGCATCAGATTAACATAAGAAAATGTACCATCGGAGTTGCATCGGGTTAGATTAGTGTCACTTATGCATGATTTCTTTTGCGCTCATCTTGTGCATAAGTGAATACTGAAACATAGAAACCTAACTCATACATTGCTAAACATCCCTCATCAATAAACTTTATTATCATCACGAATTAAAACATTATTATGAATGCTCAGATGGCCAATTTCAATTTACATATTAATACATTATTCATTGAATTTATAAGATAAGCAAAACAAATTTCCTGGTATCCATCTATTATTCGAGTATAGTTCACAGAAATATAGACATAATAACCGACTCCACACATCGCACATTCATTCTTGTCAATATAGCTCCAACACTAATTCACACTAACATTTACATGCCATTACCAGTAACCTGCTCAAATGATATTCATATATTTAAAACATATTGATAATTCCAATATTACCTTCATGTGATTCTTGAACCCATTTAAATTGCCAGAATGTATAATTTATTTAGACCAAATGTTATGCATATGATTAATAATATAACCTCAGATCATATGATAATTACAAAATATTCCTATATGTGTTCTTCAACAGATTCGATCTTGCACATTTGTCATATGTATTATTTTTATTTTTATATCGTAAAGTGGCAACAAATAACACAAGAACAGCATGATCATTTTCCATGCAAATTGGTGCGATTTAATTCCCTAGGAATTATCTTGTGAGTGATGTCAAAATGAGGAGACATATCATATGTGAGCCTTATTCGAAGAGATTCCCCTCAGGGGTTTACCAGAAATCTTACTGTCTTGGAGTTTCCTTGTCGTCGGGCTAAAGGATGGTCTGATGGTTGGGCAACCGAAGTTTGGTAGAGTTTGGAGATGCTAAATTTTAATGGGTGAGTGTTTAGGAATTGGCGTGTGTGTTTAGAGATCTTTTTCTCACTTAAAGATTTTCTCCCTGCTTAAAATTTTGGAGAAGTCGTCTAAAAAAGAAAGTCGCTGAAAAAGGGTCTGAAAGTTGTTTCTAAGAACCAAAGGAAATCCTCAGCCCTCCCTGCAAGAGCTTGCTTGCCCCTTTTTATAGGCCAGGGCTGCCTCCATCATGACCCCTGCTCAAGGGATTGATTTCCCTTGATAGAGGCCGTGACCAGGGCAATTTATCAGCCCCAAGACGACACTAACACGATAGAGAAGTTGCTGCAAAATGAGTTGGCGCATCAGTAAAAAAAAAAAATACAACAAAAGGGAAGGCAAAATGCAGCCCCACAAGGCCCAAAATGGAGACGTTACACAGAGAAGGAACGCAAACAGGAGAAAACACAGTAAAAAAACGCAAAATAAGCTAAAAGCGTAGAGAAATGCTGGCACACAGGTGGGAGATCTCGGCGCGTGTGCAAGTCACGCGAGCAGAGAGGTACGCGCTGAGCTCGTTCTGTAGCAGTGTGCACGAACGTAGACTACGGGCCTGTGTGCTGGCTCTCAGGGCCTTGGGCTTCTTTTTGTGTACCTGGGCTGCAGGCATTCTTCTCCCTTCCGCTGACGCACACGGGGTTTCTCCTTCTTTCTTTCTTGGGCTGGTTAGAGCATGCTTCTTCTTTTTGGATTGAAGTTGTTTTTAACCTCTTGGGCTCTTTAATTTTGGGTCGGGCTCGATGGGCTTTAATTTATTTGGGTTTTAGGGTTTTTTGGTTGGTTTTTGGTTATTTATTTCATGGGTTTAGTTTTTGTGGGCTTTTTTGGGTTCATTTGTATTTGGTGGGCTTGGGTTTAGGCTTTGGGTTTTAGTGTTTTTATTTTTTTTTTGGGTTTTATTTGTATAGATTTAAATTTTTCTTGTCTATCCTTAGCTTGACACTTTGAAAACTCTAAATTTCTTATCATCAAAGATGATTTTATTAAGTCCAAAATAGTGTCTATAGGGATCGCTTACCCTAACTTGTATTTATACCAGGCTTAGCAAATTCCATAAAAGGTGAGAAGCAAGTCATTGGCTTTTCAAGAGTTGTTGAGGTATTTGTATTCTTTTTTGCTTTTTTCACTTAGTCCATTTTCTGTCTCTGATTTGACTTGACTTTTTCCTTGGACTATATTAGGCTTATGAGATAGGCCTAAGCACTTAACCCATGATGTTGGACCTATACAGGCCATCTGTTTTCCCTAGGATGGCTTGTTGGGTGAGACGATACGTCACTTGAGGAAGACATGCATAATCTTTCTTTTCATTAGACTAAAATAGATTACCTTACCTTCGATTAGCTAAACTTCTTTTGCCACTCTTTGTTTTTCCTATATTTCTTCTTCTAATAGACTAATTTTTCCAGGTTTATCTTTTCAAGTGACGACTGCCCTATGCAGTCCTACTGAGTGGTGGATAAAGGGGATGATACATTTGTGGATCCTTTTAGGCATCTAAAGGCTTTTATTAGGACATGATTATTTATTATGGTATCTCAACGAGAGGGTCTTTAGCTCGAAGATTGGCCTAGATCACAAGATAGTTCTTATTACCCCTCTTCAGATGATGTTCATCCCTCAAACCCTTTAGAGGGATGACTTATTCTCTTAGGTAGTGAGGGTGGTTGCAAAGGACTTCTTTATTCTATTCGAAGAGGATATCTACTTTGAATTCATCACTTTCTAACTTCAAAGGCGAATGACCTCATGAGATATGCCTCCAATATGTTTTTTATCCCATCTTTGAATCTTTTCTTTATTCTTGCATTTTCAATTTTTATTGATCTTTGATTTTCAACAACTTAAATGCCACCACCTTGTAGGTTTTGTGAGGGACTACACCTATTTAAGGTCTAATTGCCTTATTTTATTTCAAGCATTTCTATTACAATTGCGGTTTTTCTTACCCTTTGATAGTTCGCTCTACCTTGGATTATGAGACCTTTTTCTTTTTCTTCCTTCATACCTGGTGTCCTAGTTGACTCGGTCGACTACTTATGTTTTATCAAAGACATTGATGGTCTTGTTGAAAGATGATTTGTGGTAGATCTAGAGTGCTCTTACAACTTTGTTCCCTTTAACGTTATTCATCTATGTGTGATATACACTTTTGAATATGTTATGATGTAAGGAATACATCAACTTACTTTACTCATTTATCTTTTTAGGTTCCAGTGGAGGTTATTAATAGATTACAAGTAATGTTATTAAGTGTTACAATGGCATTGATAAGTCTCTAGATGGACCATCACAGAGGCAAAGTAAATGATGCATGATTCCCTATATGATGTTCTATATGCTTATGTCTAACTAACTCATCATCATTTTTTTTCAGGTTAAAGAGTGTCATCTACAAAACTGTGTGACTTACTTGGAGGCAATCTTTGCTTTATCCCAACATGATGTAAAACGTCTGTAGTACTAGGTGGGTTAACATATAGATTCTAAGGTTATCAAGTTGTCAAGTAGGAACAAGACATAGATGGATGTTTTTCTTTTTAGCTTTTGTCATTATTTACTTATTATTATCTTTCATATTTTCATGTAACCTTTTTATTGGATGACTATAATTATTTTTCTCATTTGCATTTCCATTGCGTTATTACCCAATAAACCACAATTATTACTAAAAGAAAGATTACTTAAATTCATTACACCACTAACAAATTGGATAAAACGAGTGACATAGTAATTAACTGAATACAACCTTTAAGCCATATTTTATTTTTTTTCTTTTCTTGTTGATCGCCTTCCCATCATTGGCAGTTTACTTAACGAAGTGAACAAGTTCATTCTATAGTAAAACCACCCAAGCTTTATATGCATAATTAGTCATGACATCCCCATACACATTTAACTTCAACTAAACAACTTTTTGATACTAGATGTTATGCATATGCTTCAAGAACCTTTTTATTAATGGCCATGTGGTGATTGCTAAAATTTCATGATTACTAGAAAGACACCCATGTAGCAAAATTTAAAACTCATCATAGATTTGGGAGTTCCAAAGTAGGATCACTTTTATCAAAATTTATGAAAAACAAAATGTATGAAAAATAAAATTGAAACAAATATATGGTAACCATGCCTTTACACCATCCTTGCACTAGTTAATGAATTATGTAGTAAGGCATACTATTCAAGGCCCTACCTTCCATATGTTTACTAATACAAGCATAGTTGTACATGATGCTATACAATCATGTAAACAACACTTCATTGGATCAAGTCAAATGAATATTCTGTCCAAATGCCCAAATTTTATCAACCATCCAAAAGTACGACCATATGTGTGTAACGTGCATGGTCATGTGTAAAGGTAAATCTAAAACATAACTTTTTAACCTAATTTGAATCAAACCATTAAGTTATACATGATAACACCTGAATACAAATACCAGGACAATGATTCTTTATCTCTTGAGCCATCAACTCCTTTATGTGTGTGACTTATAAGCTCCCTACTAATTTGGTAGTATATATACTCAAATTAGATCTAAACACAAATTAAGAGTGACCTCAAGCTAAGCATCATGACTATTCAAATAATAGAGTGCTAACATATGTCCTTTAATCTCAATCAACTTAACAGTTGACATATAATATGATCTCTTTGTCATTGTGTCTCATAAGGCGAGATATAAAAGTATGTCTATGATATAAAAGTATGTCTACCTCAAAAAACCCTTACATACATACATATATATATATATATATATATATATATATATATATATATATATATATATATATATATATATCCAAACTAAAGATATTAAACATAACATCGATCGATTTAGTTATGACCATAAACTTAATGGTTTTAGACATACTCAATGGAGACATACCTCCTATGTCTAAGACTGATAAATCTTATCTCAATTTATTATAACCTTTATATCGATTATGATACAACCAATTGCTTACCTTTATAACACCTTATTTATGGTGGCGTATTTGATAAAATTAAACAATATCATTCCTAGTACAAGATAGTTTAATAGACCTCAAGTTAAAGAAACACATATGCCTATCAAGTCATAAGGATTAATCATTGTGGTAGCTAGTTGGTGTTGATATTATGGTTAAGGAGGCCCAGTGTGCCATTAATGTAGCACATATTGAAGCTTAGAGTACAAAGAATGACATTGGACTTGTGAAGCTTATAAGACACTATAGTGGTAAGTTTTACATGTATATTAAGGTTTTCCTATGGTAAAACACAATATATTAACAAAAACTTCACTTACCTACTAGTTCAATTTTCATTGTTAAGCCTTTTCATTTTTCATCATATGATTGAAAATCACTAATATAGGTTTCACTGCAATTCATGTTACACTTGCTAGCCAAGATGTAGACTATTGTTTGATTTCAAAGTCACCCTTTTATCTTGAGGGACATAGTGGACTTGATGAATTTATTGAAAAAAATCTCAATGAAAATGGGCATGTGGTTATTGTTACAATAGAAAGATTAAGATAAGATCTCCTCTCAAAGAGCTTGTAGTCTATGAACCAGGAAGATGCTTCAGGAAACAAGCTTTTTCAAGATGTTGGGCTATGGATATCATACACCTATATGTAAAACCAAGTTGTGTTGATAAACCTTGGTACATGCAAACCATTACCATCTTTTAATGAGATTATATACATTATAATAGTCCATTCATTGTCACCAGTGCCCTAGCAGTTTCACAGTAATGTCATAATTATGGACCTTTTTTAGTATAGCAACTATTGTACACATGTGGAAAGAATAATTAGTCATCTAATTCTATCATCATGGTCCTACTATTCTAAAGGCACATAATATATTTATTTATTTAGATGCACCAATATCATTATGACTATAATACCTTGTATTAATAATCATAATGTAGTTATATTTAAGTCTAAGTAAATACAAAATTATACAACAAATGTCACGAAGACTATATGACACCAATCATAACAATCTTCCACTTACACTATAGCTAATCATACATATATCTAATACTATATAATGCTACATGCTTATCATGCTTCTACTAGAATAGTGGCTTAGTTCATAGATTAGTCAAATTCTTATTTGTATCAACTTTCTTGATTTGTATATCTCTTTGTTGTGCTATCTTAGGTATCAAATAAAATCATTTGATAATGGGTTTGGATTTTTAGTAAGACTATAGTTCCTTAGCTTGTATAATGACCTCATTGTTGTTGTCATAGAGGACTATGATATCAAGATTACTAAGTACCACTCTAATTTTAGATATGAACTTTCTAATCTAAGCTACCCTTTTGGTTACCTTAGCTAGTGCAATGTATTTAAACTCTATTATATAATCAATAATAGTGCTTTACTTGGAGCTTTTCTAACTTACTGCACCACTATTCAAACAAAACACAAATCCTAATTCAAATTTAAAATCATCTTTATTAGGCTAAAAACTGGTATCACTGTGACCACAAATAGTGAGCTCATCCTCTATTCCATAAACCAAGAATATATCCATAGTTTATTACAAATACTTAAGGATGTTCTTAACAATAATCTAGTGTTTTTAACTTGGATCAAATTAATATCTATTACAAATGCTTAAGACATATGAGGCATCAACCCATATATATAATATAGTGTATATAATTGATCTAATTGTCAAAGCAAAAGGAATATGATTTATCTTCTCTTTATTTTCAAGTATTCTAGGATACATATCCTTAGAGAGATATACACCATAAGAGTCATGGGTAACAACCTTTTCTTTAACTCATATATGTTGAATCTCTTCAATACTTTATTTATGTACGTGCTATGACATAGTCCAAGTTACCTATATGATCTCTCTCATGATAGATCCTGATATGTAAGCTACTTTTCCTAAATCCTTTATATAGAAGCATTTGTATAATCAAACCTTTACAGTTTATAAGTATGGAATATCTTTAATTAAGATGTAATCAACATATAACACATAAATGCTACCATACTTCCACTGGACTATTTGTGTACACATAACTTATATTTGTTTTTAATAAATTAAATTCTTTAACAGTTTCATTAAAACAAATGTTCCAGCTCCTTAATGCTTGCTCTAGTCCATAAATAGGTTTCATAACTTGCATATTTATCTACTTGACCTTCAAGAACAAAATCATCAAGCATAAACCTATCCTCTTCAAGGTTACCATTCAGAAAAGCAATTTTGACAACCATCTACCAAATCTTATAATCATAATATACAGTGATTGTAAGCATTATCCAAATAGACTTAAGTATTGGGATCGATAACAAGGTTTCATCATAACTTATACTATGTTATTGAGTGAAACCTTTAGAAACCAGTCATGCTTTATCGATATGTAAACTACCATCCATGTAAGTTTTCTTTTTTAAAAATCTATTTGCACCCTATGGGTGTGGCCCCTTCAAGTGCATCCATTAGAATCTACATGTGGTTTTGGTACATAGAGTCGACCTTAGATTTGTGATGGGTCCATGTATCAATGCAAGTACTTGAGTGCTTTCCTTCTCATGGATTTATTTGTGATGCAATTGCAATTGATTTTGTTACTAGTATACTCTCTCATATTTGTGTAAGAGTATTACAGTTGACATCTTATACTCTTCTTCTTTTGTGATGTTCTAGATAATTTTTTTTTAGAACTTTGAAATTGGGACTTCAGTGTTGTGGTGATTTGGTGTTTTTTTTATTATTTTACATCTTTTACTCTCATTTCTTGATGATATTTTGAATGAGTTTGTTTATTTGAAATTTGGATTTTGGTGATTTGTTATGTTATTTTTACATCTTCTACTCTAAATCTATGCTGATGTTTATGGATGAATTTGTTAATTACTTTGAAGTTAGGACTTTTATGCTTTGGTGATTTATTTGTTTTATATCCATTTCTCTCTTACTATTCCTTCGTTTGTAATCATCCTACGTTATTTTTCTCTTTTTTTCTTTCAACAAGTTTTTTTTTATATTATTTTGCTATACTCATACCCTAGAAATCTCTTGCTTCATCTCTAGTTGTATAATTATATTTTTTGAGATATTCTTTTCTTATGTATGTTGTAATGGGGATGATTTGTTCTGGTTATAGTTGGTATGCTTGAATTGTTGCTTGAATTTTTTTTTCTCTTTTACCTTTGATTGGACATATTTTTGTGGTTGGTGACTTGGTTTAGAAAACTAGTATAGTTATATGTGTGACAATTAATGCTTCGCTTCAGTTTGGAAAGTTAGAATATTTTCGTGGTTGATAAATTATTGTATTACACTTGACTGTTTAGCTAATGTTGTTTAGATCAATGTAATTTTGTTGAAAGCTCTAGGTTGACATATTGTAATGCATAATAACTTGTATTTATAAGTGTTACAAGTTGAATAACTGGTTTTAGTGCTAATGTTATTTGAGGCTTAAATATTTACCTTTTGTTGTTCCTGAATTTTCTGAATTTGTTCTAGCGCTAATGTTGTTTAAGGCTTATAATATGTTTACCTTTTTAGTTCCTAAATTTTCTGTAATGTTGTTTGAGGCTTATAGTATGCAACTTTGTAGTTCCTAAATTTGCTTTAGCATTAATGTTATATGAGGCTTATAATATGCATCTTTACTTATTTGATTTTGTGTTTGCTTTCATTATTGCTATAATTGGCTTTATTGCTAACATTATTTGAGGTAATATAGGTTGTAACAGTTTTATTCTTAGTCTCTTAGATTTATGAAGGTTGAAACATTATGGTTCTTAGTCTCTCAAATTGATGACTGCTTTATGTAACATCTTTTAATCTGCACTATTGCTCTCATACTAAACTACTAATATTGGTTCTATTTTTTTTTTTTTTTATATTCTTCACAGTTTTCCCTTTACAAAAGTGATTGTATGTTGAATCTCTTCAATACTTTATTTATATACGTGCTATGACATAGTCCAAGTTACCTACATGATCTCTTATGATAGATCCTGATATGTAAGCCACTTTTCCTAAATCCTTTATATAGAAGCATTTGCATAATCAAACCTTTACAGTCTATAAGTATGGAATATCTTTAATTAAGATGTAATCAACATATAACGCATAAATGTGACCATACTTCCATTGGACTATTTGTGCACACATAACTTATATTTGTTTTTAATAAATTAAATTCCTTAACAGTTTCATTAAAACAAATGTTCTAGCTCCTTGATGCTTGCTTTAGTCCATAAATAGGTTTTCGTAACTTGCATATTTATCTACTTGACCTTTAAGAACAAAATCATCAAGCATAAACGCATCCTCCTTAAGGTTACCATTTAGAAAAACAATTTTGACAACCATCTACCAAATCTTATAATAATAATATACAGTGATTGTAAGCATTATCCAAATAGACTTAAGTATTGGGATCGACAAAAAGGTTTCATCATAACTTATACTATGTTATTGAATGAAACCTTTAGAAACCAACCATGCTTTATCGATATGTAAACTATCATCCAAGTAAGTTTTCTTTTTTAAAAATCTATTTGCACCCTATGGGTGTAGCCCCTTCAAGTGCATCCATTATAATCTACATGTGGTTTTGGTACATAGAGTCGACCTTAGATTTCATGGCTTCAAGCCATTTAACAAAGTTTAGAATTGCCATAGCCTCCATATAAGTTCTTGATTTATCATTTAAGATGAGTATTATATTATTGTATTGAGTTATGAAATAACCAAATTTCTTGGGCTTATGTTCTACTTTACCTAACCTATGTAACCATTATGTACCATGTTTAACCACCTAGGGTGGCACATTATCTCTTTTGATATCTGTGATCATTTATGGTTTATAAGCTTTATAAAACTTCACTTTTCTTCCACTAATCCTTTTAGAAAGGTATTCTCTTTCAAGAAAGGCACTAGTGTAAGCAATAAAGATTTTCTATTTGTTTAGATGACATAAATAGTAACCCTTAGTTTTCTTTGGCTACCTTACAATATACATTTGTTGACTTTGGAGCTAAGTTTATTCAAAGTCAATTTCTTCACATAAGCTTTACAACCTTGATCCTTATATATTTTTTATTGGGCTTTTGCCTAGTCCATAACTTGTACAGAGTTGATTCCATAAATTTAGATGAAACCTAATTCAATGTGTACATTGTTGTCTTTAAGGCATAACCTCAGAAAGACATGGGTAGTTCACTAAAACTTATCATTGACATGATCATACCTATCAAGGTCTGATTTCTTCATTTAGATACACCATTATGTTGTGACATGCCAAGAGGTATGAGTTGTGAAACTATACCTTGCTCCCTTAAGTATCCATTGAATTCAGTACTCAAGTATTGCCCTTTTGATCACTTTAGAATATCTAAATACTTTTATTGAGTTGCTTCTCTACTTTGCTTTTGTATACTTTGAACTTGTCAAAGCATTTAGACTTGTGTCTCATGAGAAACACATAGCCATGTCTACTAAAATCATCAATAAATATCATGAAATAAAGTTCTCTATGTCTACCATGTATTGTCATGGGTCCATGTATCAATGCAAGTACTTGAATGCTTTCCTTCTCATGGATTTATTTGTGATGCAATTGCAATTGATTTTGTTACTAGTAAACTCTCTCATATTTGTGTAAGAGTATTACAGTTGACATCTTTTACTTTTCTTCTTTTGTGATGTTCCTGACAATTTTTTTTTTAGAATTTTGAAATTGGGACTTTAGTGTTGTGGTGATTTGGTGTTTTTTTTTTTTATTTTACATCTTTTACTATCATTTCTTGATGATATTTTAAATGAGTTTGTTTATTTGAAATTTGGATTTTGGTGATTTGTTATGTTATTTTTATATCTTTTACTCTAAATCTATGCTGATGTTTATGGATGAATTTGTTAATTACTTTGAAGTTAGGACTTTTATGCTTTGGTGATTTATTTGTTTTATATCTATTTCTCTCTTACTATTCCTTTGTTTGTAATCATCCTACGTTATTTTTCTCTTTTTTTCTTTCAACAAGTTTTTTTTTTTTTATATTATTTTGCTATACTCATACCCTAGAAATCTCTTGTTTCATCTCTAGTTGTATAATTATATTTTTTGAGATATTCTTTTCTTATGTATGTTGTAATGGGGATGATTTGTTCTGGTTATAGTTGGTATGCTTGAATTGTTGCTTGAATTTTTTTTTCTCTTTTACCTTTTATTGGACATATTTTTGTGGCTGGTGACTTGGTTTAGAAAACTAGTATCGTTATATGTGTGACAATTAATGCTTCGCTTCAGTTTGGAAAGTTAGAATATTTTCGTGGCTGATAAATTGTTGTATTACACTTGACTGTTTAGCTAATGTTGTTTAGATCAATGTAATTTTGTTGAAAGCTCTAGGTTGACATATTGTAATGCATAATAACTTGTATTTATAAGTGTTACAAGTTGAATAACTGGTTTTAGTGCTACTGTTATTTGAGGCTTATAATCTTTACCTTTTGTTGTTCCTGAATTTTCTGAATTTGTTCTAGCGCTAATGTTGTTTAAGGCTTATAATATGTTTACCTTTTTAGTTCCTAAATTTTCTGTAATGTTGTTTGAGGCTTATAGTATGCACCTTTGCAGTTCCTAAATTTGCTTTAGCGTTAATGTTATATGAGGCTTATAATATGCATATTTACTTATTTGATTTTGTGTTTGCTTTCATTATTGCTATAGTTGGCTTTATTGCTAACATTATTTGAGGTAATATAGGTTGAAACAGTTTTATTCTTAGTCTCTTAGATTTATAAAGGTTGAAACATTATGGTTCTTAGTCTCTCAAATTGATGACTGCTTTATGTAACATCTTTTAATCTGCACTATTGCTCTCATACTAAACTACTAATATTGGTTCTATTTTTTTTTTTTTTATATTCTTCACAGTTTTCCCTTTACGAAAGTGATTTCCTTTGGCATTCATCTATGTCTTCGGTATGAAACTCTCTTCTTCCAAAAAAAAATACAAAAATACAAAAAAAGGGAATTAAAAAAAAAAGGCTTAAGAAAAAGAAAGAATAGATGTGTGATAAGCAAACACCTGAGTTAATGAACATCAATAATAGAAGAAAACAATATACAAAATGAAAAAATTAAATACGTTTAAAAAGGTATAATGATACAAGGTAAAGATAAAGTAGCAGATGATGAGAAAAGTTGAGTTTAAAAGGGGTATTAGAGTGTTATGAGTGAAATTACAACAAAGTTGAATGTTTATGACTTATTTTCTATTTGTAAATAATAAAGGGACTAAAATGTAATTTTTCAATTAAGTATAAATAAGTAGAAAATATTTGTAAAAGTAATTTAATAATATCATCTATTTACAATTTTTCCAAAAAAACTCTCATTTCTCTTCTGTTCATTTCTTCTTCAACTAGGATTGTTAATTTTTTTCTTCTACATCTTATTGGAAAATTTTATGATGTGGGCTAACATTAATTATAATTTGGTTTAAAAAAACTAGATAATTGAATAGTCTAATGTCAGTTTACAAATGAGTTAAGTGATTAATAAAGATAAGCCCAATACACTAGAAAGTTATAATCTAGATTAACAATATTAGTTTGGGTAGTATCCTAAAGGCTTGGCCTAATGGTAAAGGGCAAAGGTCATCCAATATGGTTAGGGTCTTGATTTACTTGATTTGTGGTTGTAGTTCTAGATGGCCACAAGCTTCTGGGTTTACCTTACCCGATCAGCCAAAGTTGAAGAGTTGGTATAGTGAAAGGGTTCTTGGGTAACCAAAAAAAAAAAATTAGTTTGGGTGTTAAGGTTAATTGGAGCTTTGATGGGGGATTTATTAACCTACTATATATTGGCTAGGTCCTATTTCTATGATCAATAAAGTATAACTTCATTTATTGAAAGCTATTGTATAGGGAGTTTTAGGGGTGAAAGACTAGTCATTTCATTACATGTAATTTTGGACAACATTAAGGTTTTAGATTACGTGACATTTCAAGTATCCCTATAAACCCTAATTTAAAGTTTTTAATTTAGTATTATAACCTATGTGCAGATCCTATGAGTTAAAATTGAATGCTATTTATGTTAAGGTAGATGCCTTATAGCCATAAGTTTGATATATATTGGTTGAATTGTTTATGTAATATTGTTATTTGTATCATGTATTAATATTACTAATAAAAGGTATTTTAGTTTTTTTTTTTTTTGTAACATATAACTTGCCCTTAGTATGGTTAAATTGAGATGATGGATTTAGATGACTAATTACACTTTGCATATGCCTCATTAGTACCCATACTAAAACAATCTGTTAGCCTATGGGTACTAATGATAAATGAACTAAGTGGCATATGCCTTATTAGTACTCATGCTTAAGGCTATGTTCAGATTCAACTTTAATTTGGATGCAACTGAGTTAGTAAGGAGCTTATAGTTACACATTATAGGATTTGATTAGTACTAGAGGTATAAGATTGTTATCATGGGGTTTATATAATCAAGTATGGCTACTAGAACTTACCAGATTTGTTTGGATTAAGTCAAAAGTCAAGAAAATAAGGATTTACCTTGATGTATGACTGTGCATACAATCTTACATTTTTATGGTTAATAAAATCCTAGGTGATTGGTTAGAATTAGGTTTAGAAGAGTCAATTATAATTCAAAATTCAAGTAATTTGCTGTCTTATAAGGTACAGGCTTCATACACGGTCATTTATGTAGTTAGTTAAAGATTATGGGAATGTTATGAAAACTCTATGCAACATGTAAAAGTAGGTAGTTATCTAAACATTGATGTACGATTATGACCATTTCAATCGTGAGCATACATAAAGGTGTCACAGGCGACACTCCAGGCAATCACAACCATGACCTTATTTTTGTAAATTAAAGTGCAACAATATCTTTAGATTGGTTTTGTATTTTTCCATACTCGCGTTTGTGACTTATAAACAAATGTCTATACACCTATAAATGCTAGCAAATTTAAAGCGTACAAGGCCTCTATCATTACTCTTGTGGACTACCATGAGTGTTATTGGCCTTTTTAATTGATAAATGAACTAAGTGGCATGAGAAGACTATAAAGCCATAGAACATAGTTATGTTCTTCTGAAGCACGCTATGGATGTTTCATTATGTTTTAATTTTTGTAATTTGTGAAAATAAAGATCATAAGTAGGTTTTCTTAAGAACTGTGTATGAGTTTTTAATTTCCAGTAAATGGTTGCCTTTTCGCCGATTTTAGAATTTCCAATAATGGTATTAAAGCCATCGTTTTTGTCTTATAGAAATTGTTTTATACTTATGTTTTGAGATCTATAATATTTTTTGTTCAAGATTGATATGATATGTTGATTCTTACTAAGTAACATAAAGATGTGTTAGATTATCGAGTTTTAATTCTTGTTAATTTCATTGAATGTTTTACAAATTAGGAAAACGAATTTCATATAGGTTATTTTGGTTGAATGGAAGATTTCATGTTGTCATACTAAGTCACTTCCATTATTTGTTGTTACGCATAATAAAAGTGTTATTGGAAATTTCTTTTAAGGTGTCATGTGACATTTGGTCATTTCTAACATCGCCTATGCAGTTTAGGTCATTTTTCGATGTTTCCTATCATTGGTAATTTTGGGAAATACGTTTGTCATGATTTTGACTCTTACAATCAAAACCATACATACGAGAAATTTGCATATACAAATGGTTGTATATTTAACTGTACATGCTTCTAGAATTTTTGTGATTTCTAGGAGTATCAAGGTCATAAATCAAAACCATACATTTAACTATACATTTAAGCCAGATCGATCCTCTTTACTGCTTTTATTTGGCTTTCCTAAATGAAACTAAGAGAACACATGCATGTGGGTTTTTTACTTGATGAGAAATTTTGAAAATAAAGTCACTACTTGACGATTACCCTAGGAAGAGTACATTATTAAAGATGGATGACTTTTATGGATCTTTAACAAATGAATCAACTATCTGTACCTGTCCAATGAGTGGTTTGAGCTAGATATGATATAGGAAGGTGTTAGGTAGCTACATCGCTTGGCTCAAAGGTTAACCTTCACTCAAGTGGCTTATTTAAATGTGTTTCGCGAGTTCGATTATTTGTCCATTTATTGGCCATGTGCAATTTAGTAACCATGGCCACAATTTTGTGATTCTTTTTCAACCACATTAGCTTTGTTATTAGTGGTATTTCCTTTAGCTTTAAGCTTTTTTCTGAACTTGCAATCATCCTTAAAATGTTCTAGTTTTCTACAAAAGTAACAAATTTTCGTTTTGTTGTTGGAAAAGTTATTGATGGAGTCAAAATTTCTCTTGTGACTACCTTTCTATTAATATTATTCTTGGTGTTATCTTTTAATCTAGAATCAATAATTTGTACAATAAAACCAAACTCTAAAGTAAAGTTTTTGTCATGATTCCTTAACACCTCTTCAATTTTAATATGTTTCAAAAGTTGGTCTAGTTTAGAAACAATTATCTAATTTTAAATCTTTTAATTTTGAAACCAAGACATATAATTCATCCATTTGATTCATGACAAATTTATTGTCAACCATTTGAAATTCAAAATATCCAATGCAAGTAATATGTTTGCCTCTTGTTTTTATGAAGTGTATTTCACCTCAAGTGAACTTCAAATTTCTTTTAGAGATTGAATTAGCTTGTAAAGCTTTCATATAAACAATTCGAGAGAGAATTTATAATGTACACCCTACAACAAACTTCACCTCCTTCTCTTTGTCTACGAGCAGCCTTTGTCTTAGCGCTATCTTCATCATTTGATAGATACAAAATTGCCAAGTTCGAGTCCAACACATAATAAGCACTCATTTGAATAAGGAAAAAGACAAGTTTATCTTTCTAATGGGTGAAGTTTATGCCTCAAAATGCACAAACTTCTAAACTGCTAGATTAAGGAATTTGTTACAAGCAAAAATTGCCTTTATAGTGGCTATTGAAGCAAAATATCACCTTTAAATTTTTGAAGAAAAATATGCTTGAGCAAAGAAATGTTAAAAGGCTTTAAGGCGTGTGAGTCACTTTCTTTAAGGTGATATTTGCCCTTACTAGATATATGGTATTGCAAGGATATAAAAAATCACCTCTAAGCAAATCCCTTAGAGTAATAGCTGACACAACTAAATACTCTCCCTAAAATCACAAGAATGAATAATGTTGATATGATGATAATAAACCAAAGATAAAGTTAAAATTTTTTTGGAGAAAAATGAATATATGAAAAACTAATTCAATTATCAGTTTATAGACTTGAAACAATAAGACTTTTGAATCCAAAGTCATAATTTTTAAGTTAAAGATTATGTTATGAAAAGATATAACTTTCCAATTAGACATATCTAGTTTTAAAAAAAATATAAATATTATTTTAAGTTGAAACAACATAACTTTTGAGTTCAAAAGTGATGTCTACTCTTGTAAGAACATGTTCAATACCAAGTGCCACTCTTAGACCATATATATCAATATGTAAATTCATGGCTTCTTAAATTTTCCCTTAAAAAATTCCCCCAAATTAAATACAATCTACTAACATAGATAACAATAAGGTGAATTTTTTCATATATATGGATCAACCTAGCATATGCGTAAAAACCCATCACCTAGAGATGAGGACTTCATGAGGAATATTCTTCTCATATCTTGTGTTATTTATTTATAATTAATTACTCCCTATCAAACCAAAATCATATAATTATGCGATTTTCATATGAAACAAAAAAGAAAAATAAATTCAAATTCAGTAAATTTAACATATAAGAAATGTAACTTTATCTCTGTTTTATAAATATAAAAGATTATATAGCGGTGAGAGGGGATACATTAGATCCTTCATTGGAAAATTTTTGAATCACTTGTCGATACTCTTTCAAAGTCGCCAAAAATGTAAACAATATGACCATGACTGTAAGCTCCTAAAAATAGTGGGTTGGCCAAAATCTTCTTGCTTTTAGTTCTTATACATAAAATTATTCATTCATCAGTACTTTCCACTGATCATTTCGTACAATGAACAAAAAATTACGTGTCCAATTCAAATTTTCATTAACATTCTTTTATCTCACATGTCCAATAACGCGATCCCTTTTTCTTCTTCACAGTTCATATTCATATTATGTATTTGGTTACATAGATATGTTGTTACATTTTAATGTTACCAAATTGCTTATGAAGGCTTAACATAGCAATCAAGCCTATGAATTGCTCTTGAGATATCGTAGGATGCTCACTTGCAATAATATTCATTCTATAAGGAACAAAACAAATTATATACATTGGAGATTGAACTTATTGCTTGCGAAAGTTTCTCTCTTTATCTTACCATTTTCTTTGACAAGAAAAACATTAATATGAAATTATTCGCACATTAAATCAAAAGAATTTTCATAATATACCATACCTGGATTTTGTCATCTTAAAAACATAAAACAAAAATGTCTTATCTCATTGTAATTTTTTTTTTTTACTATAAATTTATTATAAATTGTTGCTGCTTGTCTTACATGACACCACAACATTACAAATGACTATTATCACAGGCATAGAGGAGGTTTGGTATAATAGAGTTGCCTGTGCAGCTTCTCGATTATATGCCTAATGTTATTAATTTTATCTTGACTTGAACTTATGATTAGAAGAACAACTCTAACTCTTGATTAGTTTGTACATAGAAGACTTAGTCCCTTGTACATGGCTCTACTTTTGCATTCTCCACTCTTGAAGCAACTCTTCACCCTTAATTTCAACATGCGATGATTAGATCATGACAATGTTACTTTAAGCTATGACATCATGCTTATGTCTCATATTTCCCCTTTTTGGAAGACAGTTTTTCTGAGACAAGATTATTAATGTCATATTAAATGCAAAAATTTATCATAATACATTTATAATATATTATGTATTTATTAACAAAATTTTAAATTACTGACCTAAATCTAAAGACTTGGATGTTAGAATTATCTAATATTCATTTAGAGGGTAAAATAGTCTTAATACTTTATATAAGGGTAAAATTGTCTTTTAGGCAATTTGTATATAAGGGTTTTCTCTTACGTTTAATAGGCACACAATCATACTTACAGAATACAGAAACTAGTCCCAAAAATTTATTGATATATTGTTTCTATCCCATCTAAGGTTTCAATACGAATTTTGGAAGCACTAGCTTTCAATTTGGAAGAGGATGATCTATTAGGTGACAAATTGCAATAATTGATTTCAAGAACTCAGAATATGTTTATGGCATGAGGTACACATTTGATTCTAAAATTTCATTTGTTTTGGTTATCATGTGATAACATGCTTGTGTATGTGCTTAACACTTGGTATTAGAGCCCTTAATTTCTTGCCTGGATTGAATTTTATCAATTTTGATTAAATTTAAGAGATAGGGTTGTTGAGATACATTTTGAGAATTTTATGTTCTTGATGTCATTAGTGAAATTGATGCCATAACTGTGAAATTTGACATCAAATTAGATTGCTTGTGAAAAAATTTGAATTTTTAAGCATGATTTGAACCCTAATTCATGCATTCAAATTCTGATCACTATAGACAGTGGCCTTAACAATGGTGTTAGGAAATTTTGGCCCTTGAAGTTTATTTCTGAGCTTTTTTTTGTCATTTCCCCTTACCTTATTGCCAAAATCGTGGTTAGAAAATTGTTGATTTTTGGCCTGAAATTTATTTTCATTCTACTAGGTTTTTTAACCTATTCTGTTTGACCCATTTGTTTTGATTAACTCGATAATGCCCAACTTGATATTTTTCAGTTTTGAAATTCAAACGTTTTAAACAACTACTACAATTTAATGTATATAAAACATATGTTGACAAGTATCTTAAGTTTGAATTAAAGCATGTATTGCAAATTATGCTTTTAAGTTGGCTGCATATTGGCTTTTAATTGTTTTTCATAAAGCATGTGCTTAAATCGTATTATAGTTTTATTAAAATTTTATATTTTAATGTTAAAAAAATTGTTTTAAATTATTTGAATTGAACAAGTTGACTTGATAATTGAGTGAGTCAGACTATCAAGTTGACTTGGTATGTTAACTCACATAATTACGAGTCAACCCAATCCATCAAGTTGAATCAGGTCATCTTGA
>JAJEJH010000290.1:273740-296367 GCA_026122585.1 Anacardium occidentale
AATTGTTATCTGAATCTCATTCTCATTGTATACTGATATCATTATTATTCATGTCATGATTTGTATGTCATGCCATGCTAACTGAATATACTGGATGTATGCATCTGAATACCTCTCTGTACCCTCGGGTACCTACTATGCTGATCAGACTGGGTGGAATACAGGGATTCGACATCCTGGCCATGTGGGCTGAACAGTCTAACTACTGGCTAGAAAGCTGAATCTGAATATTGCTGCCTAATCTGACTGGTGTCAGATGGTAATAACTGAATGCTACTGAATAGTCTGACTGGTGTCAAAAGGCTGAATCCCACGGATGCCCCCTCGTGTTCCACCTAATGCTCTCACTCGTACATCAGGCTCTGAATACTGAATACTGCTGAATTCGGATCCCCTGATTCTCTCTGAAACTACATGTCATGTCATGATATGCATATGCAGTTTATTATCTGAATACAAGCTCATCTGATACTTATCTGAAGCAATTTAACCATTTATCTGAATTCCCATGCTTAATAAATCAATAATTAATCATTTTTCTGAAAATCTGCTGATGCACGGGCGTGCATCAAAGTGCACGGGGGTGAGCCTGGATGCACGGGGCCGTGCTCTGGTCGTGCGCCTGACCATGCACGCTACTGGAATTTTTCTGGAATTTCTCACTGAAAGCGCATGCACGGGCGTGCGTATGCGAACACACGGGCGTGCATGGGCATTTTCTGGCCGTGTACAGGGCATGCACACAGGCGTGCATCTGGAAAAACAAAGACTCACGGCTGTGCCATACTGGCGCACGGTCGTGCGTCTGGTTCTTCAACAAAGCGCCACCTGGAAACTTGCCTTAAACGCATACTAATTCACATTCAATCTTAAAATCACTTCATATATGCATTCCCAGCACTTCCTATAACACAATTCAAGCATCAACCATCACATGCATCAATCCACATGAAATCCACCATGGAAACTTCTTCTTTCTCTCACTAAAGCCATACACACACACATGCATGCTTCAAGGGTGGGAATCCATCAACCAAATCAACATGCAAAGCCATATAAACATTTCCATCATTCATCAACATGCAAAGAATTCATCCATGGCATTAAAACTCACAAAGCAAGCTGGGAAACGCAAGGAAAAGGTAAGAGAACACTTACCTTGCGCCATGCTTCTAAAAATAAGCTTTCGAACAACTAATCTCTTTGCTCTCTCATCGGATTGGGAGCTATTGGCTACTGAATTTCCTCTCTAGGAATAGGAGGAGCTGCTGAAATGAAGAGAGAATTGGTTCAAGTGAAATTTGGGTGAGAAAAGAAACTAAGTCTCACAGCTCACACTTATATACTATGCCACGCACGGTCGTGCATCAATGATGCACGGGCGTGCACAAGGGAAAATGAACTTAATTCATTTCCCGCTCACTTGCCTGATCGAATCCTTCCGAAAGGATTCCTACGAAAGCCACACGACTCTGAAAACTTACTAACTCACCCTTATACTTTACCAGACTCTCAATCTCTCTCTGAATCCCGTTTCTAACCCCATAACTCTACCCCTAAGGGCTTTCTGGATCTAGGATGCTACAGTAGGTATTAAACATTGCGTCATGACTAAGAATTCTTCATTCTTATGGCATAGAAGATTAGGTCACATTTCTATTAATAGAATTAAAAGATTGGAAAATTTAGGTATCTTGAAAAATCTTGACTTCATTAATTTCGATACTTGTATAGACTATATTAAAGTAAGTAAACTAAAAGTCAAAGAAAGGTGTATATAAGAGTAATGAAATATTACATATCATAGACATTGATATCTATTACCCCAACATAAGTATTGTAAGAAATATTTCATCATCTTTATTGATGTTCATATCAGATTTATGTATCTCTACATGCTTTATAACGAGGACAAAATGTTAGATGCTTTTAAAATATATAAAGCAAAAGTAAAGAAATAATGTGGAAAACAAATGAAAGTAGTGAGATCTGATTGAAGAGGTGAATATTATGGTAGATTCATTAGTTCTAGATAAGCACTTGGCCCATTTGCGAAATTTCTTCAAGAGCAAGGTATTGTTGTCCAATACACCTTGCTTGGCACACCATCACAGGTCAATATAATAGAAAGAAGAAATAAAACATTATTGAATATGGTAAGGAGTATGTTAAGTAGCTCTAGATTACCTTACTCTTATTGGCCTGAAGCTCTTAAAACAACAACATATATTTTAAATAGAGTTCCAACCAAGGTTGTTCCTAAAATGCCTTTTGAATTATGGAAAGACTGAAAATTGAGTTTAAAACATTTACACATTTGGGGTTACCCCATTAAGGTCAGAGTTTATAATCCATATGAAAGGAAATTAAATCTAAGGACATTAAGTGCGTTTTTCATTGGATATTTGAGAAGTCTAAGAGATATAAATTTTATTATCCAAACCGTTCTAGTAGAATTTTTGAATTAAGAAATATCAAGTTTTTAGAGAATGACATGGTTAATAGAAGTGATTGAATTAGAGACTTGATCTCTAAAGACTTTGATCAAGTTAGGGACAGGATCTTTTATAATAGTACTTCTTCATTAAATAGGTTGGTAGTTATTTGTCCTACCAGGGTGAACATAGAGAAACCAACTATATTAGAACCATATCTTCCTAAAATAACTTTAGAAAATCATGGTGAGCATCTTCTACAAAAGGATCAACCAGTTGAATAGCAATCTCAACCAAAGGCTGTTGAACCAACTTTAAAAAGATCTATTAGAGTTAGAAAATCGGTAATTTTTACTGATTATATAATGTATTCATAAGATTATAACTATGATATCACTATTGAAAATGGTCTTGAGACATTTTTATAGGTTATTAAGGGTGATAAATCTGATTTATGGTATGATGCTATGAAAGATAAAATGAATTTGATGGCACATAATCAAGTTTGGGATCTTATTGAATTGCTTGTTGGAAAGAAACCTATAAATTGTAACTGGTTTTTCAAAACCAAAAAGGATTTAAATGGCAATATTAAGTGATACAAAACCCTTCTTGTTGGCAAAGGTTTACTGAAGGGGAAGGAATTGATTATAAGGAAACTTTTTCTCTTGTTTCTAAAAAAGATTCCTTTCACATTATAATGGTATTGACTATCTATTTTGATTTTGATTTATACCAAATAGATGTGAAAATGACATTTCTAAAAGAGGATTTGTGTGAAAAAGTCTATATGAAACAACCTGATGGGTTTGTTTTAAATAGTGATAAGAACTTGGTATATAAGTTAAAAAAGTCCATATATGGGTTTAAACAAGCCTTCCAACAATGTCATTTAAGGTTTCATGATGTTATTTCTTCATTTGGTTTCATAGATAACATCATGGATCAATGTATATATCAAAAGATTAGTAGGAGAAAAATCATCTTTCTTGTATTGTACGTTGATGATATTTTACTTGCAACCAATGATTTGAGCTTGTTGCATAACGTGAAATAGTTTCTCTTTCATAATTGTGATATAAAAGATATGGGTGAGATATCTTATGTTATTAACATTAAGATACATAACTATAGATCCCATCATGTTTAAGGGCCATCTTAGGAAGCTTACATCAATAAAGTTCTCAAGAGATTTCGGATGAAAAACTATTCACCGAGTGTTGCACCTATTGTCGAGGATGACATATTGAACTTGGATCAATATCCAAAGCTTGATATTGAAAAGGAACAAATGATAAACATTCAATATGTCTTGATAGTAGAAAGTTTGATGTATGCTCAGGTTTGTACCCGACCTGATATTGTATTTACAGTTGAAGTGTTAGGGAGATATCAAAGTAATCCTAACCTGGATCACTAGAGAGTTTCAAAGAAGGTTATGAGGTACCTTTAAGGAATAAAGAATTTAATGCTTACATGCAAAAGATCTGACAATTTAGAAGTTGTTAGATATTTAGACTCAAACTTTATTAGTTTTGTTAATTCTCATAAATTAACATTTGGTTATGTATTTTTTCTAGCTGAGGAAGCCATTTTGTGGAGAAGTGCAAAACAATCTGTAGTTGCCACTTTTACCATGGG
The DNA here is from genome assembly GCA_026122585.1 of Anacardium occidentale. Lineage (NCBI taxonomy): Eukaryota > Viridiplantae > Streptophyta > Magnoliopsida > Sapindales > Anacardiaceae > Anacardium > Anacardium occidentale. The sequence goes on from JAJEJH010000290.1 coordinate 277,817, forward strand.
CTGAGTTTGTTGCTTGTTTTGAGGCTATTACACAAGGCATCTAGTTACAAAGTTTCATTTTTAGACTGAAAATTATTGAGTCCATCTCGAGGCCATTAAAGTTATTTTATGACAACTCTGCTGTTATATTCTTTGCTAAAAAAAATAAAAGTGGGACTCGAAGTAAACATATCACTATTAAGTATTTAGCAATTGGAGAGCACATAAAAGCTAATAAAGTGCTTATAAAACACATCTGGACTAAGCAGATGATTGTTGTTTCTCTGACCAAGGGCATGCCACTAAAGTTTTCAAAGATTATATAGTACTTTTGGGACTATGTAATTATTTATATTTATGAGAGGTTCTTTACATATTTATGTAATTGACTCTGATGGTTTGTTTCTCATTAAATTGTATACTTTTTTTTTTTATTGAGAAAACAAACATAATATTAGACCAAGAATAAGCATTTAAGGTTTATTCATAAAGTATGGATCCACATTTGAGTTTATTTAGAAAAATGAATTGTGTTGTGATACATATAAGGTCATATTGGATTAAAGAGACCTACCACTATGAGTCGCACAATTTTAGTTTCTACTTAAACATAAAGGATATCGTGGATAATGTAATAAAGTGTAAGACCAAGTGAGAGAATGTTAGAATTTGAAGGGTAAAATGGTCTTAACATTTAATATAAGGGCAAAATTGTCTTTTAGGCAATTTTTTTATAAGGGTTTTAATATGAATTCAAATCCAAAGCCAATTTTGATTTCAGAAGTATCATCATCGATCCATGCCTTGGTGCCTCTAAGATACCTCTCAAGTCAATCAAAGCTGTTTTAAGTCATCCGACGAGAAAAATAAGCTTATTCGGGTTCAATTGGAGTGTTTGAAAGAAATTTTGAATCTATTTGCACAACTTTTTTCAAGGCCTTTGAATCATACTCAGGACTTGCAAAATTCAAAAAGGTAAGTGAAAGAGTCAAAATTCATCAAATGCCTTCATACGAAACCAAGGAAAAAAAACAAAAGCCAATTCGGATGAGAATCAGGCCAAAAATGTGCAAAGGAAGAATTGCCATGGCGAGCACGGCCACACACATGCCCATGCGTGCCCACGCCTATTGGCCTATCGGCCTATCATGCAATGTGCACTCACACTCCCATGCGCAACATTTATGAGCTATGGCACCATGTTGCAACGGCTATATTCTGCGTCCATTTCAACTTTTCAAGCTTTTCAAGCCATTTTGCATGGTTTTAACATCCAAAACTCCTCCAGTGCACTATCTTTGATGTTTTTGGATTTCAAATGAATTTCAAGCCAAATTAGAATGCCAGCAACTCTTTATATCCAATTTAAGCATTTGACTCAAAAATTTGAATCCAAGACAATTCAATTAAGGGGAAAATACAAGCATGCGTGATATAATATTTTAGAATTATTTACCTTATAATTTTCCATTGTAAATAGTATTTAGGCCACTTTAATACCTTTGTGATTTTCTTTTAATATTTTCTTTTTTAACTTGTATTATATTTTAAGTTAATTAGGGTTAGCTTGTTTTTAACCATGGTTGTAACTTGCCTATATAAAAGCAATTCAAACCCATTGTAAGGAGCTTTTGATGAAATGAAAATTGGAAAGCTTTTGCTTCTTTTGAGTTTTGTGAAGCTTTGGTGGCTTATGTTAATTTTCCATTTCCTTTATCCAATTTTCTAGCAAGAGGAAGTTGGTGGTGGAAGAACTTTGGTGGTGGAATTCTTCCTTTATCCTTGGTTCATCCTCAAATTGGTGGAGCAATCCTTTATGTTTGAAGTTTCACAATCTTGCAAATTATCGTCAAATAAGTAGTATAATTTGTGTAGTAACTTGAACTTCATTTTTCTACCTTCCTTTGGTTGTTATTTGACGATCTTGGGAGGTTGGTTGTTAGAGATTTGAACTTGCTTTAGCTGGAATTGAAGTAGATAGAATTTAGGATGAATGTGACATGAAATATGTATGAAATTGCATGAGTTTAGCACTTGTTTTGGTGCAGGAATTTTGAGGTGATTTTTATGAAATTCTTATCACTAAAATTACAAGATTAGGGTTGTGATTATTGATCAGGTTTTCTCTTGTGTTTGATAGGCACGTAGTCATACTTTCGGAACGTAGAAACTAGTCCTCAAGATCCATTGATATACAGTACTAGTACCCATTTCATCTAAGATTTCAATGCAAATTTTGGAAACATTGACTTTCAATTTGGAAGAGGACGATTTGTTAGGCGACAAATTATAGCAACTGATTTCAAGAATTCAAAATATGTCCATAGTAGGAGGTATGCTTTTAATTCTGAAAGTTCATTTGGTTTAGTTATCATGTGATAATATGCATGTATATGTGCCTAACATTGGAATCTTGGGCAAAATGAATTAAAACAAAGGCACCGAATGAATCTGGACACTGGGAAAAAACAAGACAAGAAAAATGGAAACTCATTTTCACTCTCACAGTACAGAAGTAATAATATAATTATAATAAATTAATGAGAAAACATTGTAGTAAAATAAGGCGACATGTTTTTCCCATGCGTTAAAATAACAACAATAAAAAATTGGAAGAATAATTAATAATACAAATAAAAATAATGAAAATCCCAGCTCCAGGTAAATCCATAATTGCCAATGCAAGAAGGAATGAGCCCAACAACTAAAATTCGACGGCGATTCCCGGAGTTGCCTATTTACGGACAGAAAATGAAGGGTCAACAACTTTTAGCATTAAATGAGATTGTCTCTCTTTTACTTGCGTTTTCTGCGACCTTTTACAGATATTGTAACGAGGAATAGGTAAAAAGAAACTTGAATCCAAGCAGAAGAAGAAGAATATAAAGGAAGAGATTTTATTCCCAAAGACGTAATCGAACCAGGCAAAGTAATAGTAACATAATGTATTTTGTAAAAAAAAAAAAAAAAAAAAAAAATCCTGGCATAAAATCTAGAGCCTATTTATGTTTATTTAGAGTAAAAGAATTCCTCTCCTCTTCTCAAAATTTAGCGAAACTACAATTTCTTACCCACGTAATTAAAAATTGTCAGAAATCCAACCTAAATCCTAACTTCATTAAAAAAAAAAAAAAAAAAGTAGAAAGGAAAAAGAAAACTTATTTTAGTTTCTCAAAATTTTAATATAACCCTTAATGGTTTAAATATCATAGTTTGACCCTTTTATAAGTTTAGAAAGTTTCATTCAATCCTTGTATGTTTGGGTTTGAAAACCTTTGCCACAAGGGGTACTAGTTGTTGGTCATGGCTGTCATGTCTTTAGCCAAAGGATGAAATCACATCGGGTCAGGTATGCTTTTGTTAAATTGCACCTCTTTCCTTCCTCCATTTTCAACCTAGCAACTACTCAATCTCAGTGGATTGCCTTAAACCTAGATTTAGCCTCTAAGAATTGTGTAGTGGCCGAATTTGGCCTCTACCTACTCTAAGATGGTTGAATTTAGCCTCTTTCTATTTCATGAGTCAGATCTAATCTCTCAAAGATATTGAAGATCAAATCTAACCTCTATAATAAGGGAAGGCCAACTAATGGCCTCTAGCAACGCCGACATGATAATCTAGGCCTTTAACAATGGTCTTAAGACGTATTCGAGTTAGAGAAAAAGTCATTTTACAGACTTCTGTCAAGTAGATGGTAACTTAGCTTGATGGAAAAATATATTTTACTCTTTTATTTATTATCACAGTTGAGCTCCTGATAAGAGAGTTGTTAAAAAGATGTTGTTCTTGGCTGATGTGCCATGTTATCGCTGCTTTATAAAATTCTGAAAACAAAAAATCTGAAAAAATAAAAACTGCGTTGGTCAGCTTTAACCTTTTCATTCATAAAAGAACAAACAGAAAATCTACGGGACTGGATTTTTGGTCACTTTGTTGTCTGCTGCTGCTTTATAAGATGTCTCTTTATGAGAGGAGTGAAAATGTAAGAATTTGGGTTGTTGTGTGACTGGTTCACACAGACGGAGTCAGGCTTTTGTAGGCAAAATGCATGCCATGCGTTGCTTGTAAAGTGTACAACTTAATATGTCATGTGGTATTTGTCTTCGTCTTTCTTTTTATGTCTCTTTGAGAATCTTAGAGGTTCTTCACCTCCTTTCATTCTCATCAATAAAGTTAAATTTCTCGAAAAGTGAGAGATTTTTCATTTCATTTTGAAGTTTGCGTTGTATATCTATATTTTAGTGTAATATAAAATTTGAATATGAAAAAAATAAAGGCCAAACAAATTCGTCCCACCCAAGGTTTGCTAAAAGACGAATCTCACCCTTTAATTGTGAAAAACCCAAACACCCACCCTTGACTATTTCTCATCCATTTTTTCTAACTTTTTTGATAAAATAACTAAACTATTTTCATTATAAAAAATAAATAAAACAAAAATATAATTTAATACTTAAATAAAAAATTTTAAAAAATAAATAAAAAAATAAAAAAGTGGCCACCACCTCTAACAATGATGACTGCCAATAAACAAATCAAGAGGTCAAATATAGTTATCCCGTTTGGCAGAAGAGGCCAAAGAGACCTCTTCCATTTTGGCAAAAGCAATCAATTATGGTTACAAACAGTCATTAGGACCAAGGTTGACTATTTTCAGTCGTTTTCGACCGTATTTGATGGTAGAGGCAACTATTGTCTTTGCCAAAAATGAACGCTAATTTGGCCCTCTATGCCAAACAAGGAGGCCTATGAACTAAGAGATTGTTTTTGGTCTTCTAATTTTTTTATAGGTGGCCACCACTGCCAGCGATGCTATTGATGGTGGTGGTTGATTTATTTATTTATTATTTATTATTTTAAAATTATTTTATTTTTATTATTTTTATAAAATTTATTATTTTTAAAATTTTGTATCAAAAAGATGAAAATACCAATTAACTTTGATCAATGGGTGGGCATTTGGGTTTTTTAAAATTTAGAAGGTGGGATTTTGTCATTTTAGCAAACATTGGGTGGGAATAAGTTCTTTGGCCAAAAAGAAATTCGATCCATCCATAAGATAATGAAATACATGACTGAATTATACCCTTTGAATTTGTAGAGTTTCTATATTTGTCTAAATAGGATGATTAGTTTTCCTTTCTTTAAACATTTTTTAATGATAACTTTTAATTGATAAGATTGTTATATATATATATTTTTAATATTGCATCATGCTTTGAAGAAAGAATTTAACTATTATATAGTAAATTATTGAACTCTCGTAAAGAATTAAATAAATTTTAAAATTTACTTTGAACCGTCAACCTAAATAATAAAATCTATGAATTGTATTGATTGATCATATTACACCTGTTGATAAATCCCATTGAACTTTTCGATAACCCTATTTTACAAAATTATAACTTATTTATATTAGTTTGCTTGGAAAATTTTCTAACATAGCATATATGACATATGCATCCACCCTTTGATTAGAAAGTCTGTTTGTTTATTCATAAGACTTTCTAAATTATTGGACCTTTGAATGAAAATATTTGGTTAAGAAATTAATACGTGTGATTGTCTAGTCACTAATGGAATGAATGGCGCACTCTAGCGATTGCATGACTTTGCCTTTCTAAAAACTTTCTCAAATCTTGTATCATCAGAAATATTGGATTATTATTAAAAATATTTGTTAAAAGATAGTAGATGTGACTGTTTAATCACTACAAATGGCATCGAAATCTTGGTAAGAGCTCTTCTTCTTCTTTTCTTTCTGTCTGCCTTTGGCAACTCCTGGCATATCTAAATGTTACTGTTAATCATTCAGCTAATTCAAGTTTGAATTTATTATTATGAATTCAGGCCAAATTTAAATTGACCCGTTTTCAAATTTAACACTGCTCGATTTGAATCCATTTTTATTTATAAATTATTCTTGTTATGTTTATCGAGAGAGCTAAAAAAGTTTTCGTCGGTCTGTTTTTGAAGTTTTATAAATATGATTCTAGTAAGTGCGATCATTTTTTTTTTTCCTGAACAAAGAAATGGTTGATTACTATGAATCTTGAAGAAATATTTGGATTCTTTGTACCCACGAGACTTTGACAGTCCCACCAAGGACATTCACTTTATATGATATACTTTCTTACATTAACCAATACAAGCAAAATTAACTCTAAAGCTTGCTAGCTCTTCTTTTTTTCAGATGCTTCACAGCAACGACAGCTTTGTCTCCCATGGACAATTTTATTGTTGCTTCAAACCCTGCCGCCTCCGCTTGATTTGGTACACATTGCAAGAGAAATCTTGCTTATAGTCTAACTTTGTCGAGTAAAGAAAAGTTATTCTTTTCTTTAAAATATTTGCTATTACGTAATATATAATTGGACCCCGATCACAGCGGCCAATCAAGGGGTCTTAGATTTGACATTATGGATATACATGTGAGAAAGAATTCCCATGTGCAAACGTCATAAATATTTCAATTTAACGTATAAATGTTACGAAATAAATGACCGAATAGAGCATGATTGCAGCTTAATAAATTTGAGAATAAATGACACACAAATTTTATGTGGAAAACTCCTAGATGAATTAGGGTAAAAACCACAAACAAAATAGAAGAATATCACTATGAAAAAAATCGAGAATTACAACCTCTCTATTTTACAAGGAGAATACAAAATATCTCTCTTTTTATAGTAGAAAGAAACACTCTAATTTTTCTCTCAAATTTGGAAAGAAGAAGAAATTTTGGATGCATGGAAATGAAGCAAGGAAGACCAATTTATAGGCCATCCATCTTGCCCCGCCCAACCAGCCATCATTTAATGCATGGTAGGTGGCTAATTACATTGTGAAAAATTCTAGCAGCTTGTCGAAAATTCCAACAGCTTATTTCCACTTTCTTCAACTATTTCTGAAAATTTTGGCAGCTTATTTCTTCAACTCTGGCAGTTTTCTTCAACCACTTCTGACAACCAGCAGCTTATTTCCAATTTTTCCAGCTGCTTCTGACAATATCCCACTTGAAGATTTCATTAATATTCAATCAGATCTTCATACCATTCTTTCTACTTTGTCATTACTAGGTTGCTTATGTTTTCATCAGACCACAAGAGGATCGACACTAAACAAACTTGTCAATGTTGATCGTCTTTGTCATAAAATCTGCGAGGTTATCTTTTGTGTGAATTGTTCGCATATGCACAGTTTCGTCTTCCACTTTCTCACGAACGAAGTGGTATTGAACTCGTATATGCTTCGTCTCAGGATGAAATGTTGAATTATTTGCAAGATGTAAGATACTTTGACTGTCACAGAATAAGGAAATATTCTCTTGTTGGTGCTCAAACTCCTCTAATAGCATTTTCAACCATATTGCTTCTTTACTGGCTTGTGTAGCTACTATATATTCTGCTTCTGTTGTTGATGTAGCCACAACTAATTGTAGTTTTGATACCCAACTTATAGTTCTGCCAATAAGAGTAAACACAATCTTCCTATTAATTTTGATCCTTTGTAACATAATACAACATCTGAGGTCCCTTTGATGTATCTTAGGATCCTCTTTACAGTATTTCAATGCTCTTTGCCAGGATTTGCCATGTATCGACTAACCACTCCCACTACATGTGTAATGTCTGGTCTTGTATAGACCATAACGAACATTAAGCTTTCCAATACTGATGCATACGGTACTTGAGACATTTCTATCCTTTCTTCTTCACTGCTAGGATTCATATTATAGGATAACTTGAAATTAGCAAGAAGTGGGGTAGAGATTGGTTTATAATCTTACATATTGAAACACCGCAGGATTTTCTTTAAATAATTCTTTTGAGAAAAACACAATCTTTCTTTTAATTCTGTCTCAGTAAATTTGCATCCCTAGAATCTTGTTTGCTGGTCCCAAGTCTTTCATTTCAAATTCCCTAGCCAACTGTGTCTTTAATTCTTTGATACGATCTTTGCTAGAACCTACTACCAACATGTCATTTACATATAGCAGCAAAATGATATAGTCATTTTCACCAAACCTCTTGAAGTATGCACAAGGGTCTGAATTAAGTTTATTGTATCCAAGGCTTATGATAAAGGAATTAGATCTCTTATACCGATACTTTGGCGCCTGCTTTAGACCATATAGAGATTTGTTTAACCTACAAACCAAGTTCTTTTTGCCTTTTTCTTCAAAACCTTCTGGTTAGAGCATATAAATTTCTTATTTAAGATCACTATGAAGAAAAGCTGTTTTCACATCTAGTTACTCTAGATGTAAGTCAAACACAACATATATTGCTAGAACTACTCGACTATAGTGAGTCGAACGATAGGAGAAAATATTTCATTAAAGTCAATACTTTCTTTTTGAGCATATCCTTACCACCAGTCTTGCACGATACCGCTCCACTTGATCTTCATTATTATTCTTGATTTTGTAAATCCATTTATTACCAATAGGTTTTTTTCCTTGAGGTAGAGACATAAGTTCCCAAGTCTTATTCTTATGAAGAGCTTCAATTTCTTCTTGCATTGCTGCTATCCATTGAGGTGCATCTAAGTTACTTGTTGCTTCTTGAAGAGTTGATGGCTCTCCTTCCTCTATTAGAAGACAATATGCAATATTGCTCTTCATAATATAATCTAAGTACTAGCCTAATGTTTTTCTTGTACATTCTGATCATCGATTTTCTAAAACTTCAGACCCAACTTATTCTTATTCTTCATACTCTGGTATGACTTCAGAAGAATTCTTTTGTTCAGACTCCTTTTCCATTTGTATAACTGTAATCTCTGAATTTGCTATGTTATGACCTTCTTCCATTTGTGGCTTTTCTTCTGTGAATATAACATCTCTACTGACTACAACCTTGCGAGCAGTAGGATCCCACAAGCGATACCCTTTTATTCCATCAGCATACCTTAAGAATAAGCATTTCTTGGACTTTGGATCCAAATTTGTAGTTTCTTGGGCATTATACATCATGTACACTTGACTTCTAAATATATGAAGGTTTGAATAATCAACTGGCTTGCTAGTCCACATCTCTATTGGTGTCTTCAACCCAATTGCTGTTGAGGGGGTCGATTTACCATATAACAGGTGGTATTAACTGCTTCTGCCCAAAATGACTTGTCTAAACCTACAGTTCCTAACATTGCTCTTGTTCTTTCCAATAAGGTTCTATTCATCTACTCTGCCACTCCATTTTATTGAGGAGTGTATGTCGTAGTGAACTACTTTTTGATGCCTTCTTGCTTACAGAATATATTAAATTCATCACCAGTGTATTATCCTCCGTTATCTGTCCTCAAACACTTAATCTTTTTTCCAGAATCAAGCTCAATACGTGCTTTGAAAATTTTGAAGATTGAAAATACATCTACCTTCTTCTTGATAGGATATACCTAACATCTCTTAGAGTAGTCATTAATAAAAGACACAAAGTACTTTGCTCCTTCTAGGGATGGAACATATGCTTTTCATACATCAGAGTGAACCAGTTCTAGAATAGCCTTACTTCTAGACTTTGATGTATTAAACATCAGACGATGTTGCTTACTTGTAACACAATGCTCACAAAAAGGTAGAGATACCTTTGTAAGCCTTAGAAGTAGTTTTTGATTTACAAGAATTTTTATTCCTTATTCAGACATGTGTCTAAGCTTCTGGTGCCATATCTTTTTAGATTCTTCACTACTTAAGGTAATCGATTCTTCTGCTTCGAGTAGAGTTTCTCCTTTTAACACGTACATGTTTACACCTATCTTTTCTCCCTTCATCATTACAAGCAAACCTTTGATTATTTTCATAATCTTGTCATTGATTATGACCTTGCACCCAAGATCATCCACTTTCCCTAAAGATAATAAATTCTTCTTCAGGCCTTCCACATGTCAAACCTCTTGAATAGTATAAATTGTACCTTTATAAATCTTTAGTTTAATGGTTTCAACACCGATGATCTTTAAAGCTTGGTCATTACAGTTGTACACTGATACTCCGGAGATAGGTTCCTAATGATGAAACCATTCTCTTCGAGTAGTCATGTGAAATGTAGCTCTTGAGTCAAAGAGTCATACATCAGTAAAATTTTTCTTGCTTTTACTTGTCATCACTACTTCACAACTCAAAACATGTCCATCATCTGAGGAGCTTACAGTATTCCCTTAAGGGCCAGAGTTTCTCAAGTTCCAGTAATCCTTCTTTAGATGACCTCTCTTGCCACAGTTGTAACATTTAACTTTCTTCTTACGTCTAGATTTTGACCTCCTTGATTGTGACTCCCACTTGGGCCACGTTCTGTTGACCTCCCTCTCATCACTGTCAACGCCTCTACTTGTTATGAACTTATTTTATCTATCTTCTTTATTCTTACGATGACTTTCTTCTTTGAGAATAGCAGCTGCGATATCATCAAAAACTAAATAGTCTGTGACAACATTGTTTGTTAAGTTGATGATAAGTTGATCATACGAGTCAGGTAGACTTTGAAGTAGAAGCCCAACACGTTCATTTGTCTCTATTCTATGACCCAACGATGTGAGTTGAGAGAATAGAGTATTTATAATGTTTATGTGCTCTATCACCGAGGTAAATTCAGAAATTCGAAGCGTATTGAGTTTTTTCTTAAGAAAAAATTTGTTGTGGAGTGATTTTGCCTCGTACAGCTTGGTGAGATGATCCCATATCTCCTTTGCCATCTTTTTCTCCTCTATGCTTGACAATACCCCATCTATTAATGCCAAATAAAGATTTGCAATAGTATTTACATCCATCTCGTTCCATCTGTCATCTGTGATACCTTCAGGTCTTTCATTGATAGCTGGCAAGTAGTTATCTTTTCTTAATATTACCTTTATCTTCAATTTCTACAATGAGAAATTACTCCTGTTGAATTGTTCAATCTCAAATTTTACCGTCATTACTTATATCACACACACTTTTACGTGAATAGTAATCTACTTATTTTCTGATGTGGAGGGTTTAATTTAATGGCAGCCACAAAGCATATGATAAGTAGACATACACATCCAACACAAGGCTCTGATACCACTTATTACGAAATAAGTGACTAGATAGAGCAAGATTATAGCTTAATAAATTTGAAAATAAATGACACACAAATTTTAGGTGGAAAATCCCTAAACGAATTAGGGTAAAAACCACGGATAAAATAGAAGAGTATCACTATGAAGAAAAATTGAGAATTACAACATCTTTATTTTATAAGGAGAATACAACATATCTCTTTTTTTATAATAGGAAGAAACACTTTAATTTTTCTCTCAAATTTGGAAAGGAGAAGAAATTTTGGATACATGGAAATGAAGCAAAGAAGGCCAATTTATAGGCCATTCATCTGCTGCCCAACCACCCATCATTTAATGCATGGTGGGTGGCTTATTACGTTGTCAAAAATTCGGGTAGCTTCTCAAAATTTCCAACAACTTATTTCCACTTTCTTCAACTGTTTCTAAAAATTTTGGCAGCTTATTTTTTTAACTCTGGCAGTTTTCTTCAACTACTTCTGACAGCCAATAACTTATTTCTAATTTTTCCAGTTGCTTCTAACAGTAAAAACAAAAGCTGATGACTATTGTTGCAGTTGAAAGAGAATAATCATAGTGATATAGGTTGTAATATGTAAAAAGCATATTAGATTTTTGGTTTCGTACTCATACCAAGGCTGAAAGGTTGCTCTATGGGTGGGGAGTACAGGAGTTTATTTATGTGTGTTATTGAAGAAAGGAAGCAAGATTAAACCAATGTTCCTAAGCCCATGATAAGCGTATACAAGGCTGATCCTTGAGACTGAATGTGCTCGAGAGTGTTGTACTGGCAGTTCCGCACTTTAAAACTGATTTATGAAACATTTCAGAACACCCACATCCTTGAAAAACCCAAATGCTAAAAATTTTATAACATATATATTTGTACTTGGATGGTGTATATAAAAACATAAATGTTATATACATAAATCCTTGTTCGTTCTAGGATCACTGAAGTTGAATCTGCAAGCTCATAGTTTGGTTTTATTTGATGTTGAAGATAAGGAAGGGAGAGAAATGAATTGAAGGATTGATGGTCCAATATGCATTTATGATTGTAGATAAGAGTGGGTTGCATCCAAGTAGAAAATTTTAACATTAATGCATACTCTATATGAAGGAAGTGCAAAATTTGCAATCATGTGGCTATGTTTACTTATTTTAATAAAAAGTTAGCAAAGCATGCTTGTACTTCCTTTTTTTTTTTTTATTAACTTTATGTTCTCTCTAAAATTTTCACATAAAGTATCTAGGCTTCCTTTTATATCAATATTAGGGAACAAGTAAGAATACATATTAAAGTAGTTTTTTACTTGGTATGATTACTTTATATCAAGATTTTGTCTTCATATGATTAGTTATACATACAAGTGATAGATTAAAAACTATAAATTCCATCACATATGAGAGTGGTGGTCCACCACATTGTCGATTATTTGACCTCAATTGGAATTTGAAAAAATTCTAGAAGGTCACACGATCAGATGCATGACTTAAACATGGCACACGCAAGACAAGTTTTTGCCTTTCACACAAGCATGTATGATCAATGCACGACCATGTGTAAGTGCATGGGAAGAACACATAGACTTGTAGCTTTATGTAGCATCCTAGATCCAGAAGCCCTTAGGGGTAGAGTTTTGGGGTTAGAATCGAGATTCAGAGAGAGATTGGGAGTCTGGTTAAGTTCAGGGGTGAGTTTGTAAGTTTTCGGAGCCATACAGTTTTCGTTGGAATCCTTTCGGAAGGATTCGATTAGGCGAGTGAACGGGAAATGAATTAAGTTCATTTTCCCTGGTGCACGCCCGTGCATCATTGGTGCACGCCCGTGCGTGGCATGGTATTTAAGTGAGAGCCGAGAGAAATGTCATTTCTTTACTCACCCAAGTTTCTTTTAGCCATTTTCTCTCTTTATTTTCAGCTCCTCCTATTCCTAGAGAGGGAATCCAGCTGCAAGAAGCTCCCAATCCGATTAGAGAGCCAAGAGATTAGAGATTTGTGAAGTTTCCCGAAGCATGGCTAGAGGTAAGTGTTCTCTTACCTTTTCCTTGAGTTTCCCGGCATGTTTTGTGCTTCTTGATGCCATGGATGTGTTCCTTGCATGTGGATGATTGTTTGAGATAATTATATGGCCTTGCATGTTGATTTGGATGACAAATTTCCACCCTTGAAGCATGCATGTGTGTATGTATGGCCTTAGAAAGAGAAAAGAGATGGTCCCATGGTAGGTTCCATGTTTGATGATGCATGTTGCATGTGAAGCTTGAATGGTGATGTTTGAAGTGTTGGGAATGTATATTTGGAGTGTGATTGCAATTGGATGTGTTTTGGTTGGCCGTTTTGTGCATTTTTCGAGCGGTGCTTTGTTGAAGAACCAGACGCACGCCCGTGCGCCAGTATGGCACAGCCGTGAGCCTGTGTTTCTCCAGATGCACGCCCGTGTTCACGACCTGTGCACGGCCAGAAAATGTACATGCACGCCCGTGTGTCCGCATACGCACGCCCGTGCGTAGGCATTTTCAGTGACAATGAATAGTAAATTCCAGTAGCTTGCACGACCAGGCGCACGACCAGCGCACGGTCCCATGCGTCAGGGTGCACGCTCGTGCACGTTTCATGCACGCTCGTGCATCAGCAGAATTTCAGAAAAATGATTATTAAATGAGAAATTAAGCATGTGAATTCAGAATAAAGGTTAATTGGCTTCAGATAAGCATCAAATGAGCATGTAATCAGTTAATAAACTGCATGTGCATATCATGACATGACATGTAGTTCCAGAAAGGATCAGGGGATCCGAATTCAACAGTATTCAGAACCCGATGTACGGGTAAGAGTAAAGGGTGAATACGAGGGGGCATCTGTGGGAATCAGCCTTCTGACACCAGTCAGAACACTCAGCAGTATTTCAGATTCAGTTCCTGACACCAGTCAGATGATTCAGCAGCATTTCAGTTTCAGCTCTCTGACACCAGTCAGATCGAAGCAGTATAGTATTCAGATTCAGCTTTCTAGCCAGTAGCTAGACTGTGTAACCCACATGGCCAGGATGCCGAATCCCTGTATTATCCAGTCTGATTAGCACAACAGGTACCCGAGGGTACAGAGAGAAGTATTCAAATGCATGCATCCAGTTTTCAGTTAGCATGACATGACATACATATCATGACGTGCATACATATGACATTAATAAATGAATGAGATCCAGATGAGCAGTTTCCAGATTCCAGCAAGCGCATAAATGTATGATTAGGGTCGAGGCCCAGGTATGTGGTTGTTTATATGATTGTTGTGCTTGCTTGGGTATTGAGGGAAGTAAGGAGCGCTTACTGGGTGATCTTTATCACTCATCCCCCTCCTTCTTCCAGTTTTGCAGGTGTTCGTGCTGGGTTCGAAGAGCGGTTGGATCGAGGCTGACGGAGAGGGCACGCACACACACACCTCGATCTCAGTTTGTATCAGTTTTGGACCTGTGTGGTCATATGTACTTTTGTATGTATCCAGATGTACAGAAACACTATGTATGCATATGATAAAGGCCTGTGGGCCCATTGTACATAACAGTCTATATATGTTAATGATGTATATTCAGAAAAGCTTCCGCGTGTGTAAAATTGTATAGTTTTAGGCAGTGATTTTATTTTCGTAGGATTCCCGTCGCGGGTACCCGTATTTTCAATTTATTAATAAAAGCTTCCCGATATTATTCAGCAGTAAGGGTACTCGTGGCGGCGGGTCCTACACTTCACTTGCTATGTACATGCACAACTGTGTGCCACCACGTACATGATTGTGCATAACATAATTTCCAGAATTTATCGTGAAACAACTCGTAAGAAACTCATCCAAAATCTAACAAGTCATTATTGAAATAACACAAAATGGCAAAGTCATTCTAGCAGTGACTCTCATTATATACAACAACATACAATAAAAATGGTTTTGTACAACAACACAAAACTAGGCCATTCGATCCAATTGTACTTGCATAGAAAAACTCAACAATTCAACGAGCAAAATGTAGAAAATAAAATTCAATAAAATGACACACACTATACGTTGTAATTATAATTTAACACATGTTATATCAAATATTTAAAATATCAATAACATGCAAATAGTAAGTATAAAATCAATTCTCAAATAGTCTAATACCACTATCAGATTTTCTTGGTCATTGGGAAGATCAGCCATGTAGCAAGATTTGAAAAACTAAAAATAGATTCTGAGAAAATCCAAAGAGGATCGTCATTTTTGGGGTTGTAATTGTCATTTTTGAAACTATTGAGGACATATTAAAATTTTATAATTTTCAAAAACACCATAAACTTTTTTTAAATTTTAAACCCCTCTTAAAATTTTAAAAAATACCCTAAATTTTTTTATCAATTTTTTTAAAATTTATATTTTATTGTAAATATATATCATATTATCCTAATATTATGATCGAGATATATAATGGGTATACATGTTAATTTTTTAAACTTATTAGGGGTAATTAGAGTAGTTTTCTATCTTAATTTACAAATAACATATTTACCTTAATAGTTTGTAATATAATATTTACACTTTTAATTTGTTGTGTTTCTTAGTGTAATTTTTATTTTTGAAACTATTGAAGGGCATATTAAAATTTTAAAATTTTAAAACACCCTCAACTTTTTCCAAATTTCAAAACATTCTAAATTTTTTTAAAATTACAATTTAACCCAATGCATATGTTATTTCTCGTTAACACCCTATCTATATTTATACTAATTAAAAAAAAATATTCTAATTACTATAAATTAAAGTGAAAAAAATATTTAATAAATTTTAAGTTTTGTCCTTTCAATAATTTGATAAAATATTAAAGAGAAAATTTAACAAATAGGTGGAAATTTGACTTTTTCAAATGTAATGAGTGAGACTTTGTCATTTCAGCAAACTTTGAGTGGAATAAGTCTTTTGGTCTTTTTAACATAGTTTGGCCTATTACTCAAAACTTTATACACATTATTATTATGATTTAGCAGTGTAATAGTATGTATGTTAGAACTATTGTCAAATTGCTCTTTTGACCTCTATACAATTCTTAATTTATAGGATAAAATGTATGCTTACATGTAATAAGATGCAATTAAATACTAATATAATAAAGATTTGCTACAATTTCATTTCTAAGGAAAGTGGATAATTTCAAATTGAGAGGAAGTGATAGTTATTCCATAAATGTACAAGATAAAAAGGAAATATAATCCTCTAAATATGCGAAACTGAGTTTGACATGTTATAGAGATCATAGACATGGTTGAATATGTTAAGTTTCACTCTTACTGTTGTTCTCATAAGAAAGGACCTTTACAAGCATTCTAATTTATCTACATGTAGATTATGTGGCTAGCAAGTAACTATTACATGCATTCACATAATTGATTACCTTTTTATTACTGCTTATATGAGTGTGACCAAAGAGAAGTTTGACCGCACAAGATGCATTTATTTATTTTAAAAAATGTTCAATTTCCTTCTTTGCATAGCTTTTAAATTATGAAACATGTTTTGAACTAATTTTTAATATCGCAAATCAATTTCTCTAGATAAAATAAAGACTAAAAATATGGTTTTGTGTTACCGAATCGTATAAAACCTCATATCAATGCAATAGTTGTTCTCATTTAAGATTTGGTGATTGATCTTATATTAGTAAAAAGCCTACATGCTGCAATTAATTTTACCTAATATATATAGAAAAAAATTTTGGTATGCAAACTCATAAAGTTTATCTATGGTTTGAAGTATGCTCTTAATAATGGTATCTTAATTTTGATAAAGAGTAATTGGTAAAGCTCATAAAGAACATATTAGATTAATATATGAACATAAAGATTAGTAAGAGTATATTTATCTTTATGGTGTAGTTCTCTATGTTGACAATAGTATATCAATTTATATATGAGATCAAGATAGTTTTATTTAAGACTTTTGATATGAATGATTTTGAAGATATGTCGTTCATTCCTAGTATTGAGATCCACTACGATAGGACTCACAAACTTATTGACTTATCTCAAAATGCATACATGAAAAATATACTTAAAAGGCTCAAGATACAAAATTGCCATACAATGACATGTCTATTGTGAAATGAGATAAGTTAAGTGTCAAGCATTGACTAAAGAATGAAATAGAAAGGGAATCCATATGAAATGTTGTAATGACCCAAGGGGTAGATTTGTCATTTTTTAGAGTTTCAGGGGGTAGAAGAGTCATTTTAGAAGTCCTTTGGGACTTAAGTGTAGTTTCTGCGCTTGTGGGGGTGGAAATGGCTATTTTCCACTACACACGACCGTGTGCCCAGGACACACGACCGTGTGTCTTGCCCAGCCAGCTTTATTAGTTTATTTTCCTTTCAGTTGCGTAGATTTTCAGTTCCCAGCTTATTTCCAGCTTTTCTCTTCTTCTTCCTCAGCTCCAGTGAACCCTAGAGTTCCAGAGAGAGATCCCCCAGCAGCTCAGCTTCAGATTAGAGATCCAGAGTCTTCTAGGGAGAGAGATAGAGCTTCCATGGCACGAGGTAAGTGTTTTCCTTACTTCTCTCGCCGTTTTCAGAGCCGGTTTGGCTACTTCCAGCTTATGGGAATGTTATGTATGCTTGTTTGAAGTATTTCCAGCATGCTTGAGCTGTATTATGATGGTTGATAACATGATTGAGTGGCTTTCTATGCTTAATTGTGTATATGCTTATATACATGAGATTTATGCTTGATGTATGTTATTTGGCATGTTGAGATGATGATATGATGTTTATGGGCATGTTAGTAGCAGTAAAGTTTGTGTATGTTTGATGATTTGGAGTGTGGAAGTGCTGGTGTGGGAATTTCTGGATTTTCAGACACCTTCTGCAGTTTCTGGGTCGAGCACACGACCGTGCGTCTTGGAGGCACGCCCGTGCGTCCTCTTTTCTGCATGGGACACGGTCGTGCATGCTGCCCGTGTGCGTCTGAAAACCCAGACACACGCCCGTGTGCCCAAGTGACACACGCCCGTGTGCTTTCTCCCCCAATTCCACACGCCCGTGTTGTTGAACACGGGAAGAAGAGGAAGGCAGCCACACGCCCATGTGCCCGAGTACACACGCCCGTGTGCCTTGCCCAGTTTGCATGAAATTATTCCAGAATCACGCATGCCCAGGGACACGGCAGGCACACGGTCCTGTGTGTCTTGCCGCACACCCGTGCACGCCAGAACACACACCCGTGCACAGTAGAAATCAGCAGAAATGAAATTTAAAAGAGATTTAAGCCACTCTAAGTCATTTCTAAGCACACAAAACTCAGTAATCAGCTAATAAATCAGCATTTCATGCATGATTATCAGCATTAGCACGGCATGCCATATCAGATATTTTCAGACTGGATCCAAGGATCCAGAAACATGATTTTCAGATATACATATATGATTTTTTCATATATCAGATAGGGATGAATACGATGGGGCACCTGTGAGTTCGCACACCCGCTAGAGAGGGAAACCAGCGTCCACCAGAG
>JAJEJH010000290.1:296397-482213 GCA_026122585.1 Anacardium occidentale
GAGACAAAGAATTTTGTCACAGGCACACAGTGCGGTGTATTCAACATACCCAGGCAGCACGAAAATGTATCAAGATCTCAAGAAAAGTTTCTGGTGGTCAGGAATGAAGAGGGACATAGCAGACTTCATCTCCAGATGTCTGATATGTCAGCAAGTGAAGGCAGAACACTAGAGACCCTCAGGATTACTTCATCCCTTGAGTATTCCTGAGTGGAAATGGGATGACATCTCCATGGATTTCATCTCTGGTCTTCCTAGAGTTCAGAGAGGATTTGATGGCGTTTGGGTGATAGTTGATCGACTCAGCAAGTCAACACATTTCCTGTCAGTCAGACAGGGAATGTCTACAAATCAGTTAGCCAGACTCTACATCAGAGAGGTGGTGAGACTCCACGGCGTTCCCAGGATGATAGTGTCAGACAGGGAGTCCAGATTTTTATCAGCCTTCTGGAGATCTCTACAGAGAGCATTGGGAACTAGGCTGCAGTTGAGCTCAGCATATCACCCTCAGACAGATGGCTAAACTGAGAAGGTGAATAAGGTTTTGGAGGACATGCTGAGAGCTTGTTGTATGGACTTCTAGACCGATTTGGTGGAGTTGATCCCTCTAATAAAGTTCACCTACAATAACAGTTATCAAGCGATGATTCAGATGGCTCCATTCAAAGCGTTGTACGGTCGAAAGTACATATCTCCTCTCCATTAGGATGAGATTGGGGAGAGAGATTCTTTGGAGACAGCCGTGGGACCAGAGACGACTTAGAGGATGATCGAGCAAGTCAAGATCATAGGGCAGAGGATGAAACAGGCCTAGGATCGATAGAAGAGTTATGCTGATCTACGGCGCAGAGAGATTGAGTTTACTGTAGGCGATAAGGTGTTTCTGAGAATTGCCCCCTACAGGCAAGTTCTCAGATTTGGTAAGAAAGGAAAGTTGACGCTCAGATTCATTGGTCCCTACGAGATTCTTGAGAGGGTAGAGACAGTCGCCTACAGATTAGCACTGCCAGCCAGTATGGACAGAATCCACAACGTCTTCCACGTGTCTCAGTTAAGGAAGTATGTGGGTGATTCATCTCACGTGCTTCAGTTTTCAGAGGTGGATTTCATAGAAGACCTGAGCTACAAGAGCTTCTCGTTCAGATTCCAGACTACAAAGTCAAGGTCCTCAGAAATAAAGAGATCCCACTAGTAAAGGTTTTGTGGCGCAGCCAGCGTGTGGAAGAAGCCACTTGGAAGGTAGAGTCTGAGATTAGGGATAGGTTCTCAGAGTTGTTCAGGTAAATTCCGGGGTCAGAATTTTTTTAAAGAGGGAGGAATGTAGCATCCTAGGTTAGAAACGCCCTTAGGGGTAGCATTTTGAGGTTAGAAATAGAAGTCAGGAATAGATTGGGAGTCTAGAAAAGTTCAGGGGTGAGCTAGTAGTTTTCCAGAGCTGTGTGGCCTTCGTATGATACCTTTAGGGAGGTTTCAATCATGCGAAGCGTAGGAAGTGAGTTCTATTCATTTTCCTTGGTGCACTCCCGTGCACCATGCTCTACACGCCTGTGCAGGTGGGATTAAAGAGAGAGAGACGAGAGATTTAGTTTCATTCTCACCCATTTCAGTATTTTCCTTCTCCATTTCAGCAGCTCCTAGCCCTAGACGCGAGATTCAGCTTCCAGCGGCTCCCAATCCAGCTAGAGAAACCAGAGATTAGCTTGAGTTTGAGAATCTCCAGCAGCCATGTCAAGTGGTAAGTTTTCTCTTACTTCTTCCAGCGTTCCCAGCTTGCATTTTGATGTGTGATGATGTTGGTAGTGTGTGTTCCCATTTCCAGCATGTCGTGTATGTTTGTATGATGCCATGATGATGATATGTGGCCTTGTATGTTGATTTTCCACCCAGAATGCATGCTTGCTTGTTTGTGAGTGTGTTAGTGAGAGAAATGTTAGATTTCCATGGTGGATTGTGCTGGGAATGATGAAGGGTGAAATTGGTGCGTGAAATATGTGTATTAAAGTGCCTTGAATGCATGTTTGAGTTTAATTTCAGCTTGGATGAGAAATGGTGTAGTTTCCTGCAGTTTCAGGCAAGCCATGTCCGTGCAGGACAAGACGCATGGCCGTGTGCCCGCAAGAGCACGCCAGTGTGCCCTTGTTTCTGCAAAGACACGACCATGTGCACGAAGTGCGCACGGCTTGAATGCAGAGGACACGACCATGTGTCCTGAGGACCACGACTGTGTGCCTGATTTTCAGTAGAAGTACGTCCAGATTCCAAAACCTTGCATGCCCAGCCGCACCGCCTGCACACGGTCCCGTGTGTCTGGACACATGCCCGTGTGCCTTTGCCTGGCACGGTTGTATGTGTGTGCTACACGATCGTGTGCCTTGCCACACGCCCGTGCGTCAGCTTGAAATTCCCAGAAAAGGCATAAATGAAGTATTAAAGGGTTGGTAATCCATCCAAGGGCTAATAATTTCCAGATAATCCAGGATTCAGATAAGAAATGAAACATATGCATATCATAGCACAACATATAGCTTGAAAGAGGATCTAGGGATCCGAATTCAGTAGTTGTCAACACTCAAAACCCAATGTATGGGCTATAGTTTTGGGTGAACTCGAGGGGGCATCTGTGGGACCCAGCTTTCTGACACCAATCAGACTGCTCAGCACAGTACTCAGCTTTCTAGCCTATAGCTAGAATGTTCAGCCCACTTGGCCAAGATACCGAATCCCTGAGTTCATCAGCCTGATCAGCACAGTAGGTACCTTCGGGTACATACAGAGATTCGTATGCATGCATATTCAGATTTCAGTTATCATGTCATGACATTCATTTCAGAATAGGATTAATAATGAGAAACATAATATCCATTAATCAGTTTCAGCGCCAGCAAGCGACTAGATGTATGATTAGGGCCGAGGCCAGGTATGTATTAAGTATTTGTTGCTTGCTTGGGTGAGGGATGTAAAGAATGCTTACTGGGTGATCTTTATCACTCATCCCTTTCCTTCTTCCTTCTCTTTCAGGTTTTGTTGCTACTGGCGAGGAGCGGGTGGACCGAGGCTTGTGAGAGAGGACCCCACACATACTTTCTAGATGTATTTTATTTTCAGTTTTGGACCTGTGAGGTCTTGTATATGTTGTAAATGCTCTCAGATGTAATGAATATTGTACAAAAAATATTATATGTATGAAAGCCAGTTTGGGCTCATTGTATATTTTCTTTCCAGTTTGTTTCCAGCTTCTGCATACAATGTAAATTTAGCAGCAGGTTTCTTTTTCATAGGATTTCTGTCGCGGGTAGCCGATTTCCAGTTTAATAAATAAAATAACAGTGATATTCAGCAGCAGAGGTACTCGTGGCGGTGGGTCTTACAGTCGTGGTTAAGGGGTCAACGGTTGTATCAATCCTTTTTGTATAAATCTATTAAAAAGCCTAGAAAAATGCATATTTGAAGTTAGAAAACCATTGTTAGGTTATTAAGTTGATAACCATAGTCTTGTTTGGCCTAGAATTCCCTTGTTCACTAGCTCGTTTGTTAAAATCATTCCTTTTAACATTATTTCCCTTTCTAAATAGCCAAGGCATCTTTTAAATAGGCCCTAACATTATACGACTGCTCAAAGGACACAAATGAGAAGTAGAAAATTTTCTTATAGTACATTGGTAAAAGAATTTTCATCATAATCTTCACTTGCTCCTTTTTTGTTAGATGGTTGGCCATCTTGGTAGTTTTACTCCTCTACCTCATAAGAAACTTAGCAAATGACTTATTATTCTTTTGTTTGGTGGTCTCCAAGTCACAAATAGTTAAATTGAAAGTAATATTATAAGAATACTATTGTAAGAACTTCTCAACTAACTCATACCAATTAGCCTTCTCTATCTTGTTAAAGCTAAAATACCATGTTTTAGTCACTTCTTCTAGTGAAAAGGGAAAGAGTACTACTATTTGGGCGCTGGAAAGCTCAATAGTCTTTATAATAGTGACATATTGCATTAGATAGGCTTTAAGATCACTAGTTTTTATCAAACTTACGTAAGTCTGATATCTTAATTCTTCAAGGCAACATCCTATCATCAAGGATGTCTATGTAATCAAGTTCAACTCTATTAAGGTACAAAAGAATGCCCCTTTCCTCCATACATCCTCTTGTACAAGTTCTACCTTTTTGAGTAACACCTTATCTTTCAATACAGGTATTTTTATAATGGCCTCTCTTTGGCCAGCCTTTTCACCTTTTTTGCTTTTGCATTGTCCTTTAGATTAAAGAAATCATGCCTTATATGATCATTCTTTTTTGGAACTAGAGCCCTAACCTTACTAATCTCTTCTACTTTTTGTTTTTCCTATGTCTTGGCTATTATGTGGGTTATCTTTTCTACCATGGCTTTTATTTTAGCATATATTATGGATTTTAACTTCTTAGGTATCTTTTCCATCATATTCTCCATTAAACTTTGGTTTCCAACTACTCTTCAAATTTGGAATGTTGTGACAAATAATCTATTACCAACTTTGGACTTTAAGCTCACTAAGGCTAAAGACTAAGTTGTGTGTGATAAAGACTCTATGAAGACTTTTCTTTTCTCAAACCCAAACCATAGGTGACTTTATGTTTGGCTATAAAATAAGGGGTTAGTATGGATTTATGATAGTAAGATATACATATGTCATGAATGTTTTTAATGATTGGCTACAAAATATAGGTTAGTGTGAATGCATGAAGCATATACATGCAATGACATGTATGTTATAAATACAGTACTTTGCCCCTTTATTCATCTTTATTCCTTCTTGTTACTTTCATTGCCTCCTTATTTCTCTAGAAACAATTGGTTAAAAGTCAATTATCTACCTTATGTGGGGTTGATACTACTAGAATATCAAAAGGCTTAGTAGTTTTATGACCTAAACTCTAATAAATTCCTATGCTTAAGAGGTTTTTTCTTGTATAACCATTAAACAACATGTCCAATCACATTTACAAGAATTTTGGAATGACATCTAAAAAATTTTATCTTCACTAGGGATCATTTAAAGAAAAGCCATTAAAATTTAGGTAACGTAGGTTCAAACATATATTGTAATAGATACATAAGGAATTACGGCTCAAAACATGGGAACTTAACTAGATCATTCACATAAAAGAAGGTCATTAGAAAATCTTTTAAGGTCATTATATAGGTTAGACCCATTTAAGCTATAGGCTATTACAGAAAAGGACTATAGGTCCTTTTTATATTTGAAGGTACGTGTCTAAGGCTAATAGATAAGACATATTTCTCTTAGGCCAAACAGGCTTTCAAAAGGTGTCTAGCTTTCCATCAGGGGGTAATAAAGGATAAAAAGGTGCTTAGTGGGTGCATAAGTAAACTTAAATGCAAGGGATTTTAATTAAACTAAAAAATATTTAACAAAAAGAATACAAAATCAACTGTTGTATTATCTTTAGTGGAGTTACTAGAGCTATGATGGGTTTTGTTGTGCTAAGCCATGTAAGACTTGCAACTTTTATTTGATCATCTAAGACGTGACCAGGAAGAGTGCGTGAATAAGTTTTTAGCTCATTATTAAGTTTTGTTTAGAGTTGCCACCCGAGGATTACCTTAGGAAAAACATATAGGTTAAGATGGATAACTTGCTAGAATCTTTGTAAAGGACCCAAACTATCTTTACCTGCCTAATGAAAGGGTTCACAATGTTAGATATGACATAGGAAGGTGTTAGATACCCATATCGCCTAATTTGAAGATTGACCTCTATTAATAAGGTCTATTTGGAAAATACATTATCAAGTTTATTTAATTCCCATTTAAACATGCGATGTCACATATATATTCATTCAAAGGTAATTAATAATAAGTTACATCCATTGAGTAACTAAAAGAAATCAAATTGCAACCCATCTTTCATACATCCTTAAACAAGTTTAAGTAACTTACAAAACAAATAGGTTAGCCCATCAATTAAATAATAATAGATAAAAATAATTTTCTGTAAAGAGTATGCCCATGGATGTTGGTCGTCTTAAAGCATTTATAGGTTCACTTGAGTCATCTACCCTTATCTCTAAGTTACTCGACCGTTGGCATCATATCATCCATGTGATATGAATATGGTTCATAACCCTTTAAGGCAAAAAGGTGTAAGCATATTTTACTTCAACTTAATGGAATCACCATCTTTAAAACAAGGCAAAATATAGACAAATCAAGTTTTGAGACCTCTTTATGGCCTCTTAAGGTCCTTAAAACCACCTTAATTCAAGTTAGAAAGGTTGAACATGCAAGTTGGATCTATGAGAGATTAAGAAGAAAAAAAGCATGCAAAAGTGTAATAAGCCATGCTACAACATGGCGTCGTGGAGAATAGACAACATGTTGCACTTGTGCAAGCTACAACTTGACACCATAATGCCTTACTTTTGTTTTGTATAGCACATGCATGCACATACCCATGTGTTATAGTTTGGCATCACAGTGCCTTGGTTCTAGATCATGTGTGCACATGCATACCGTAATGCACCTCTTAACAAGTATGCAATAATTTTATTTTATTTTCTTCTCTTGTAATTTGACCTTTTTAAACCTTAGATTTTCATGTTATCTCTTAGGTTTATTTTGGTCAATTAATATTCTTTGTAAAGCTTATCTAAAGCTTCTCTTTCCTTATAAAATCAACTTTTGGATGAATTAAACTTGAAATTGAAAGAGTTTTCTCTTTCTTTGATTCCTTAATGCTTTGTTAGCCTTTATGAAATCAACTATTTTTTATCCAATCTTGTTAGCAAGAGAATTGGTAGTAGAGAATCAAAGTGGTGGAAGTAAGATTTAAATGGGTGAACAAGTTTTTTTAAACTTAATTCAAGCATCATTTATCTTTGGCTCAACCTCAAGGTGGTGGATAATCATCCTTTAAGCTTAAAGATTTCTATCTTGCAATGCATCATCAAGTAAGTTATTATAAGTTATCTTATGAACTTGGACTTCGTTTTCCTTTCTTTCCTTGTGTTAGATGAATAAGGATTAATGGTTGAATGTTGAGGTATTGGAAGTTGAATGAAGTTGTGACTCTGAAGTGTATTAATGCATGAAATATTGCTTGAAATTGTATGAAATTTGAAGGAAAACTTGATAGAACTTTTGAGTAATATTTGACCTAAAATGGATGTTAAATTGTGAGGACTAAAGACCCTTTCCTTTCTAGATCATTTGGCATCAAAGCTTTGGTTGGGAGTTAGGATTAAAGAAAAAGATTGTTGTAATGTAACAATTTTGTTCAAGGTATTGTGAATGTTGCCTTTACAATTGAAATACTATTGTTGGGAATCTTGCATGGAGATGGCTATATCTTGAATGATAAAACCAAAGGTTGGATAAGAGTTTTTAAAGAGTAGAATTTTTAGTCAAATTGGAGAAAAGGCAATCATTACTTAAGTCCTTTGTTTGAACTTCACACTTTAACTAACCTTCTAAAATAAGGATTGTTCTGAGGCCTGTAAAAATTGCCCATATAACTAACATTTTCAAAAGAGTCATAAATGAGTTACTTACTTGGCAATCAATAATTACATTGCCTCCTCATATAGATCATAAACTGTACTTTTCCCTTGTATGATTGCCACTATATCAATTTTTTGTTTAATGCTTCTATTTGGGCAGCTAAGGCATTGAAAGAATCCACTCCTTGTACTCTTACAACTTTTCTTATACTTTATCATTTTGCTATTGGTAACTATTAGATGACATCTTATCTAGCAATTCGAATGCTTCCTCTAGTGTCTTTCTTATAAAGTTACTCCTTATAGCTACATCAACCAATGTACGATTAGTATGCATTAAACTATTATAAAAAGTCTGTACTTGTAGCATCCCAGGATTAGAAAAGCCCATAGGAGTAGAGTTTTGGGGTTAGATGTGAGATTCAGAAATAGATTGGGAGTTTAGAAGAGTTTAGGGGTGAGATAGTAAGTTTCCAGAGCTTGTGTGACTTTTGCATGATTCTTTTTAGGAGGTTTCAATCATACGTAGCACGGAAAATGAATTCCATTCATTTTCCCTTGTGTACTCCTGTGCATTGTGCCCTACACGCCCATGCAGGTGGGTAGAAAAGAGAGAGACAAGATATTTAATGTTTCTCACCCGGCTTTATCCTATTTTCAACCAATTTCTTCTCTTATTTCAGTGGTTCCCAGCCCTAAAACCGAAATCTAGCTTCCAGTAGCTTCCAATCCAGTTAGAGAAGGAAGAGATTAGCTTGAGATATAGTTCCAACAGCCATGGCAAGAGGTAAGTATTTCCTTACTTCTTCCTTGAGTTTCCCAACATATTTGTAATGATGTGTGATGCGTGATGTGTTTCCAGCATGCTTATGTGTTATATGAGATGTGTTTATGTTGATATGTTGATGAAATGATGCATGAGATACTGATTTCCACCCAAGAACCATGCTTACTTTGCTTGTGTGTGTTTATGTGAGAGAAATGAGATATTTCCATGGTGGAATGAGTTGAGATGGATGAATGATGAAATTGATGATTGTTATATGCATATTGTAGTGCTGGAAATGAGTGTTGAAAGTTAATTAAAGTTTGGATGTGGATTGCCATGGGTTTCCTACAGTTCCAGGTGAGTGCTATAGATGCAGAATAAGACACACGCCCGTGTGCCCGCATGAGCACACCTGTGTGCCCGCATGAGCACACCTGTGTGCCTTTGTTTCTACAAGGACACGCCCGTGTGCATGAAGTGTGCACGACCTGTTTGCAGAGGACACGCCCATGTGTCCTGAGGGACACGACCGTGTGCTAGTTATTTTAGAGTTTTACATAGTTTTTCCAGAAGCGAGCACAACCGACTGCACAACCAGCGTACGACCCTGTGCGTCTGGGTACACGCCTGTGTGCCTTTGCCATGCATGCCTGTGTGTGTCTCTTACACGCCTGTGTGCTTTGCTCACGCGCCCGTGCGCCAGCAATTTTCCAGATAATGCAGTAAAATGGCTAATTAAGCATGAGAAACCAATTTAAAAGATAATGAGCCTCAGATAAGAATAAATTCAGATAATAAATGTTGCATGAGCATTTCATAGCATGACATGTAGCATGAGAGAGGATCAAGGGATCTGAATTCAGTAACATTCAGTATTCAGAACCTGACATCTAGATTAGAGTTTAGGTTAACTCGAGGGGGCATCTGTGGGATTTCAGCCTTCTGACACCAGTTAGATCGTTTAACATTTCATATTCAGCTTTCTAGCCCTTAGCTAGACTGTTTAGCCTACATGACCAAGATGTCGAATTTCTGTGTTCATCAGCCTGATCAGCACAGCAGGTATCTTCGGATACATAGATTCAGATGCATGCATATTCAGATTTCAGTTAGCATGACAAGACATTTAAATCATGACATGAATGAATAAAGTAATCAGATAACAGAATAAGTAGTAATCAGCGCCCGCAAGCGATTAGATGAATGATTAGGGCCAAGGCCAGGTATGTGTGTTTATGTTTGTTTGCTTGGGTTGAGGGAAGTAATGAATGCTTACTAGGTGATCTTTATCACTCATCCCTTTCCTTCTTCCTTCCTTTTCAGGTTTGTGTGCTGTTGGCGAGGAGCGGGTAGACCGTGGCTGACGGAGAGGACTCCATATGAGTTTTTAGTATGTAAATTTCAGTTTTGGACCTGTTGGGCCTTGTATTGAAAATTATATATATTTTCAAATGTAAGAATATTTGTACAAGACAGTATGTATATATGAAAGTGCCATTTTGGGCCTATTGTATATTTCAGTTTTATGTTTAAAGCTTCTGCATGTGTATAAATGTATTTAGTAGTAGATTTCTTTTCGTAGGATTCCCGTCGCGTGTACCCAATTTCCAGATTATTAATAAAAGAAAATAGATATATTCAGCAACAGGGGTACGCATGACGGCATGTCTTACAGTACTTGAAACTATATAGGCAAGCCATGGTATAAGCATTTTCAAAGTTGTTCTTTATATCGCTCCCATGCTTCATATAATGACTTTTTATCATACTGCATGAATGTTGTGATGTCATTGCATAGTCTTACAATCTTTGATGGATAAAAGAATTTTGGTAGGAATCATTGTGACATCTCATCCCAAGTAGTGATTGATCCTACAAGCAATAAGTTCAATTAATTTTTTTCTTTGTCCACTAGTGAAAAAGTGTAACAGCCTAGGGGTAAAATTATCATTTTAGGCTTTGAGACTAAGGATACAAGAGAGATTTCTAGATAAAAAATAGTTTCGAGAGGGTTTGAGGGTAGAAGAGTCTTTTAAAGGCCTTTCGTGGCTTGTACATGGATATTTTAGGAAGAATATTCCATGTTTGGTGCGAGGAGAGAGAGATTTAAATGTTTGAAGGGCACACACCCGTGTGTCCCAGACGCATGCCCGTGTGTCAGTGAGAGGTACGAAATGCTTTAGTTTTCCTGTATTTTCGCTCAGTGTTTTTCTTCAGCTTTTTATCTTCTCCATTTCTAACAAGTCCTAGGCCAAAATCCATCCAACCAGTAGTCATTATTCCAGTTAGAGATCCAGGAGCTTCGAGAGAGAGAGATCCAAATGCAATGACTAGAGGTAAGTATTTCTTTACCTCTTTCACTTAGGTTTACAACATGCTTCTTCTGGTTTTGAGCTTCTTGGATGGTTGTTGTGTGATAAGCATGTTTTCCAACATAATTTGATGATGATAAGATGTTTTGAATGATGATTTATAAGATTATTATGAAATATAGAATGTTTATGTGCTTGGGTATGATTTTATGAGAAATGTATGATTTTGGCATGCTTTTATGATGAATGAATGAGATAAGAATGCTTATTGGCATGTATATTTTATGTATGCAAGTTTGATTGAGAAATGGTTGAGGTTTGATTGAGTTTGAGTGAGATTTTCTAAGTTTCCAGATGTATTTATAGAATCTGGGTTGAGCACATGACCGTGCACCCGAGTGCCTTCATGCACGGCTTGAGCACGGGCACGGTCAGCCAGAGTTTCATGAATGTTTCTAGAAACTAATACGATCAAGGGCACGACTTGAGCATGACCCCGTGTGCCTTCACGCATGCCCGTGTGCCAAGCAGAACACGCCCGTGCGCCTTAAGAAAAGTTAAGAAACAGTTCCTTAGCATATTTAAAGCAAACTTAAGTAATCTTAAGCAAATTCTAAGTACGAGAAACATAAGAATAACAATATATAACAGTATATTATGCATGATTACCAAAACATTGAGCACGACATGCCACATGAAATGTTTTCAGAAAGGGATCTAAGGATCCAAGAGTATATTTTAAAAGTATAAATATACGATGTTCCAGATATCAGTTAGGGTTGGATACAAGGGGACAATTGTGAGTTCGCACGCCCGTTAGAGAGGAAAACCATCGTCCGCTAGAGAAGACATGGTCGTGCATGAGTAGTTTTATCATAGGTTTGAGCTCA
Source organism: Anacardium occidentale (assembly GCA_026122585.1). Taxonomy (NCBI): domain Eukaryota; kingdom Viridiplantae; phylum Streptophyta; class Magnoliopsida; order Sapindales; family Anacardiaceae; genus Anacardium; species Anacardium occidentale. Next base: position 307,867 of record JAJEJH010000290.1, read on the forward strand.
CATGGCCAAGGTGTCAAATCTGTATTACTTTTGATCGAATCTCTAAACAAAAATCGAAAATCTCTCAAAATTGCATAAAAAATATCTCTCAAGTTCTCTTATGGCGACTTCCCCTCTTTTAAATAGTTAAAATTATATATATATATATATATATATAGAGAGAGAGAGAGAGAGAGAGAGTTAAGAAAGAGTTTCGAAAAAATGAAACTCTACTAAAAGTCATTGTGCTACAGAGCCAAGCTTCTACCTTAAATGCAAAAAATTGTTGTTGAGCTCGTCCTAACCTCTAGAATCCATGTTGTCTACTCAACGTAGCATGACACAGTGGCGTCAGGCTTACTTAGCACCTTTCATGTCCACTTCTCGATTTTTCATCTCGATTATGGTTTTCGGTCTTAGGTACACTTACTTAGTATCATTTCGATTCGAAATCATGCAAAGTCTTGTAAAACAACAATAAACACTGCGTGATCCTCGAATTTACACAAATCAAAGGGTAAAATTATAAAATCTTACCAAAATTTGTCTAAAACTACTCCTATATGGTGTGTATGCCCAAAACTCATCAGTTTGAGATGGATCAAGTACATCTGTTAACCTAAACCAATGGCTAGCAGATGCACTCAATCCAATAGTTTGTGTACAACTTGGGATTGTTATTTGCATATGGCATAGAAAGGGTTTTAAATAGGTTGGATTCTGTCTAACAAGTTAAGGAAAATGGGATTCCTCACCATAACTACTTGTCTAACCATTGAAGGCCTTTAGCTTGACAACTAGAATTTTCTACAAAACTTGTAGGTTATCATTATCCCCGGACAAACCCTATTGAGTTAAAATGGGTGTCGATAATAACTAATTACCTTTACCACCACATTTATAACGTTTTGAGCTTTACTTTGTATTATTATTCTTTCTTCTTATTTTGCTTTATTCTTACTCTACTTTATGGTATGACTGATATTTTCTATTATAACTATCTTTGGATCGAAAACTATTTTTTCCACAGCTTCATCCATGCCTATGATAACTACTATGGTAGTTATGTTTACTTTAAAGAACCATGTAATGTCAATGGAATGAGTTTGATGGCTTTTTAGTGACAAATCATTGTTTTAAGCAAAATAGGATATTAATTGAAAATACTTTTGAATTTTATTTCCTAATATTACTACTATAGAAGCATATATGACGGATGAAAGGTAAAGAATAATTTTCTTTAGTCACTTATGCAGTGTCAATGGGATGAGTTTGATGACTTTGTAGTGATAATTCATTGTTTTGAGCAAAACAAGATATTAATTGAAAATGCTTTTGATTTTTATTTCCTAATATTACTATTATAAAAGCATATAGGAGGGATGAAAGGTGGAGAATAATTTTCTTTAGTTACTTTTTTTTCACATAACCTTATTCAAAAAATGTTTTTGAACATAACAAAGTTATTAACACTTGAAACAATATAGGTTGTACCATTCATATTGACCATTGATTTCTAATGTTTAGATCCATCTTTTAGATTTTTCCATAATTCTAGTGGACCCATTATATCCACATATTTGACTTGTAATCCTTTGTAGTTATGATATCGAAGAAAAATAGTAGTTATAAATTATAGTAGTTATAAATTATAGTATTTAAAACTTTAGTTTTGATTTCACAGTTTTTGCAAACTTCGAGCTGCAAATGTGATATGTTTATAAAAGCATCCACAATTTGTTTTTGCAAAGGGAAGTAATTATAATAAAAATGTTAATACAAATGTCCATGATTTGCATTTCATAGATGGGATGACAACAATAAATGAAAACACTCGTTTGCTTTTCTACAAATGAGACTATAATGAATAGATTTAAACATATATGATAAATTAAATATTTAACAATAATGAATGATACACTCATTATTTGCATTTTCGCAAATGAGGTGATAATAATTAATTAAACACATGACAAATTAAATATTTAACAATAGTGAGAGAAACACTCACTATTTGTATTTGAGAAAATGAAGGATAATACTAAATGAATTAAACACATAATAATTATTTAACAGTAATAAGAGAAACGCCCATTGTTTGCATTTTCACAAACGAGTCAATAATAATAAATTAATTAAATATATATATTAATTTAAATATTTAATAGTAGTAACATAAATGTTTATTACTTTTATTTTCGCAAACAAAACGACAACAATAAACAAATATCTATGATAAAATAAATATTAGACAATAGTTACAGGAATGCTTATTGCTTGCATTTTAGTAAGTAAAATGATAAACAATAAATGAATTAAATATGTGTGATAAGTTAAATATTTGCTAATAATGATAAAATGCTTACTGTTTGTATTTTTGTGAATAAAAAAATAATAATAAATAAATTAAATACCTACGATAAATTAATTATTTGTTAATAAGGAGTAAAATTGTATTCATACCATGTTCTAAAAATAACAAAAGAAACTAAACAAGTATGAGATGAAAGTATGTGAAAGTTTCTTTACTTAAAAAACGGAAGGCCAAAGAGTGTCTTCTTATTTTGCGGTATTGCCTTTTTATTTTAGTGTTGGGTTGCAAACAAGGCAAGCTGAGCTGCACACGATTTGGTTTGCTTATTGTTAAAATTTTGTTTTTATATTCCTTAAATTTTTATATCCGTAAACATTGGTTTTTTTTTTTTTTTTGGTGGTAATTTCCGTATAACATTGTTGCCTTCTAAATATTTCACGTTTCGTCAAGCATCACCACCACATCCTAAATATCATTCAAAAGTTGACGTCCCGTTCACATAATTTCAATTTATACCCAAGATTAATAACGCGTCGGCACGCCAACTTCCGTTTCGCTCTCAGCACACAGAGACCTGTAGACGAGTAACCATGAAGATATTTGAGTTCATCACTCTCTGTTTCTTCTCCAGTCTTTCATTTTACATGTACCACTCTTGTTACATACTGGCGTTCAATAACATCAATTATTTCTAGTTTTTTTTCTTCTGTTACTTTGAATTAACATCGAAGATCAAACTGTATTTTTTTCCATGTGTTTGTTTCGTTGGTAATATGACTTAAGTTTCAACTATTCAGGGTATTCTCTGGAAGTGTACCAGATATAGGATCAGAACAAGCTAGTTTACCACCAAGGGGCTGGAACTCCTATGATTCATTTTGCTGGACAATTTCGGAAGAAGAGTTCTTACAAAGTGCTGAAATCATTTCCAGCCGTCTACGTCCTCATGGCTACGAGGTATAATTATGACTTTGCCTGTATTGAAGTTCCGATTTTTATGGTTTATGAACGTGTTGGATGCCTTACAGAAGCATACTACATACGTAGTATAGAATGAAAAGATTATCCTGAATTGTTGCTCCTTGGAAGTTGATCTTATAATGAAAACCAGAAGTTAAAAACTTTAAGTTTCTCTTAAATAAAAATGATAGGAGTAATGCCCCCTTGGGAAGAACCAAAGGTTGCTAGGTAGAAGCCTTTATTAAGGTGAAAGAAAATTGTATAAATATAGGAGGGACATTCTTTTCCAAATTATTCTCAATGATGTTTGCATATTGGTCATAAGTATCCATAATTATTTGTAGATGAGAGATTACGTGATTGCCAAAATCAGGGTCATTTGTACTTGCTTCATTTGATTCTTGGGAGAGTCTCAGATATTGAGCTTTGAAATGGTTGATGCCTAAACCAAACGCCTATAACCATAACCTATAGGGAAAGCTAACATAGTAAAGATATATTATTGTTGAATGGATGAAGAAGTTGTTGTAAATGTCATTAGAATGCTGTCTATTTAGATTTTAAAAGCCTCAACATAAGGATGACAATAGAATGCTATCTACTTACACCCAATCTACAAATTTGGATGGAACATGGTTCAGTGTGTATATGATAATTTTTACGGCCTAGCCCTTAAATGACATGGATAGATAAGGAAAAACTCATTATGGACATGACCATGTTTATTAAAGTCATATTCCTTTGTTTAGATACATTGTTATGTTGTGGTATACTGAGAGAGTGAGTTGAGATACTATCCCGTTGTCCTACAGGCATGATGCATTGACATGTGTATAGAAAAAAAATTGCTTATGCACAAGAGTACATGAAACATTTATGATTGTATTTAATGTATGATATTTTGAAACCCATACATTACGTGTATGTACAATCAATCATACATTGTCACATGTACGTTTGCACATGGTGTAATTTCTAGATTTTTCCTGTGAGGGAATCGCTAGAAATCCTCCTTAATTTTGGTGAGCCACTACTAGAGTGACACAAAACGGCTGATAGCTTGTGTTACTCTAATAATAACTCTATTATACGTAACATCATACAAAAGAGGGTATATCAACTGGATTCACCCACACCAATTCAACCAACAAAACATTCAAGGATAAAACTCAACAATCTAACGCTCATTTTACATTTGCATGGTCGCAAACCATACATGCAACAAAATGCATGATCAACCATATTTACATTTATAATGTTGAACCCTTGATGTTTTGATGATGATAAAAATATAATTAAGTTGTTAATTAATGTTTAAAATATGTTTGAGATGCTAATTAATCCCTTGCATGAAGTAATTCATGACAAAGAAGGGAAGAAAAGATTTATTTTTGCAGGTTTTAGGTCTCGCACGACCGTGTGCTTTAGTAGCACGACCGTGCTTGACCAAACGGGTCCTCGTGTGTCCAAAACACGGGACCGTGCGCCTGACCGTGCTAGGTTCTGTGATTTTCTGGAAGAAAAATCTCAGACCCGCACGGGCGTGCGTGCATGATGCACGACCGTGTGCATGCACAACACGGGCAATGCACTACCACATCAATCGTGCAGCCTGATCGTGTGAAACTGAAAGATTCAAAAGTCATTGGAAGCACGACCGTGTGTAGTGGAAGCACGACCGTGTACATAACTTATGAAGAGCACGGGAGATCAAGCCGTGCAAATGAAACCGTGCAGCTGGTCAAAGAAAAGGAGTCAACGCACGATCGTGCACGCTCAATACGCACGACCGTGCGTGATGGCAAATAAGGAGCACTACCAAAGAGCACTACCGGGATGTCGTGCAAGCCTAAATCGTGCAAAGGTATTAAGGCATTTATCTCACGCACGACCATGCAGAAATGGCACACGACCGTGCTCTAGCAAAAACTCACCCGTGTGTGGCTCGTGCGCTCATCGTGCAGCCAGCCCGTGCTAGCTTCTGGAATTCTTGGACAAATCTTTGAAGTATCAATGCACGACCATGCATCTAAGGAGCACGACCATGAAGGATCGAAGCACGACCGTGCGTCAAGGACACACGACCGTGCATCATTGGCGCTAAGCTTTTAAGTCGACCGTTGGAAGTCTGAACGAGCAATAAATGCAGCATGCACGACCGTGCACTCGAGGAGCATGACCGTGCGCCTGGAAAATTTATTGCAGAGCTTACTTTTTCCAGCTACTTCAACGGGTACAAAGCTAGCAAAACGGCTTCTTCCTATTCTAGGCAATGAATCAAGTATAAAAGGAGAGCCATTTGAACTGGAGAACTTGAACTAAAACGAATTTGAAAAAGCTCAAGCTATCTTCTTCAATCTTTGATTACATTTTCTCTCTCTAAGCTTATTCACTTACATACTTGAGAGAACTCATACTAAACATTTGATTTTCAGCCTATTCAGAGGCAACTATAATCAAATTCTTCATTATTACTTCAGTTATAAAAAGGGCGAAATTCCCTTGTGAGAAAAACTATTGTATCTTCGGGTTTGAAGATAGTGGAAACTTCAATCGGGTTTGATTGAAGAAGAGGACGTAGGAGGCTTGTGTTCAAAGCTCCGAACCTCTCTAAACTCGGCTGAGCAACTTCTGAACTCTCTCCTTTTATTGCTTTTATTGTGCATTGTGTGAATTATAGTGTTAATTGTGATTATTGCTTTAGAAATTTTAAATAATCCTATTCACCCCCCCTCTAGTATTATTTCTCTTTCACTTAAGGGTTTTTCATATAATAATGTTAATATTAAATTATATAAAACATATATATAGTCAATCAACATTCATAGAAATTGTAGGTGTAAAACTTTTGTACATACTCTAAGCAATGTTTTTGATACCACTATTGGGATATGATCGGTCTACCGAAAGGATGAAGTAGCAAAATTTACACTTAAAAATTTCATATAGAGTCTAAAAATACTCCTTTTAAGATCTCATTCTAGATATATATACAAAAATTTGTAAATCAAACATAGGGTGTTCGATGAACTCATACCTATTCTTTAGTTGCTCTGGATCTCTGTGTGGCAAACGAAATTGGAATTATAATAGTTATCCTACCCTTTTGGGGTGGCACTCACAGTATCTATACAAACACATAACTCTAAAGGTTCAAAACACCTTGTATATGCTAGTATCAAGTATGTAAGGGCAAGGGTATGTCACACATATGGGCATGATTATGCTAGGTTAAACAAAACGTGAAAATGAAAAAAATTGTCACATATCTATAGAAAAACCAATGTACAACAATCCATGTCAATATGCTTTGATTTTTATATGTATGGGCATACATAACACATGTATAGTCATACACCCAATGTATATGTCATGGAATCTTATAACAAATAAATATCTCAGATAATTGTCAATCCAATATCATGTATGAATATGTATGATCATACATTTAACATGTATGAGCATACGTAGGCAAGTCTATCCAAAATTTAAAAATGGATTTAGACTTATCTAAATTTGATCCAATAAACATTACCACTTGACAAACATGTTTAAGCATACATGTTAAGATGTATGACCATATACCAAACCAAAATCAAATTTTACTTCCTACCGTATCTATTTAGATCTGGCAAGTTAACCATAACATCATTCACACATACCTCATACTAGAATCAATAAATCATTTACCTCTAAAGCTTGATCAATTCTTATTATGTGTTACCCATAAACTCTCTATTGATCCGATAGCATCCAGATCTTGATGGAATATAGACACGGACCATAATCAGTCTCTAGCAAGGTATCACAACCACCTATCAAACAGGCTGTCAATAAATAACTCTAAGTTTGATCAATATAATAATTAATGCATAATTTAATCATTTTGTCGTATTGTATCTTTCGAGGCTAAGACATAGAAATAGTGTTTTCCTTAGAAGCCCCTCGTAATCATATTCTGATATTCATCCACATCATACAACTTAGATTAGTCTTCAACCGGACCTTAATATGGCCTCAAATTTATATGATCATGGATATTTATCAATAAGCTTATTAAATATATATTCTCTCATGTTTGGGAGTGACATTGATCAATTATAGCTTTCGTGTAGATCTTGATACAATCAATCACCTCTTTTATATGACCTTTGTTATGTTAACACGTTTAATGGCACTAATTCCTATACAAGACAATCTAGTGACTTCAAGTCAAAGGACCACATAAACCTATTAGATTAAGAAATATTTACCATAGACACAAGAATTTCCCTTTATATAAAATCCTCTTATTGGATTAGTTTAGTGATATGCCTAGGAAACAACATGCACCTATGTGTTATACCAAATTATAAGCCATAACTTTGAAATATATAAACTATCGTCACCTTTTAGTAGGGCCACTCAGCATGATGAAAGTCCAATTACCATTACTTGTGCCATAAGTCAAAGTAATATTGAACTTACAAACATTTGAATAATCGTCTTATGAGTAGATAAGAAAAACACAATTAACCATCTGAATCTCTCAACTTAATTCTACCATTCTAAGAGCATATTGATTTTTCAAATATGATCATAAACATTTATGACAATGCATACTCAATTGAAAAGCCTTTTTGTTATTAATGGCTTAACGGAGTCTACCCTAACATTTTTTCTATCTCTACCCCATCCTTATTACAAGGATAGTTAGGAATCCTCGTCCTTTTTTTGCAGGGAATAATTATTGGAGCAATATTATATGAAGACACTTTTAAGTACCCATTTGTGTATTCAAATAAAGTGTCATTATGTGATCGTGTGTTAATTTATTTTTAATTTAAAATTAGTCAACATATGATGATACATCAACTGAGTATAGAAGTAGGTAGTTAAAAGTGTTTACATATAGGTTTTTTTTTTTTTTTTTTTGTAACTATTGTCCCAGTTCATGCCTTATTCTTATACATGAAGTCGAGAAATAAATAAGCCAAAATTTTGGACATTTTCTTCAAATATTAACAATATTGAGCTTGGATGTTTGAAAGAAAAAGGTTTTGACGTTGAAATAGGTTGGGTAGAAAATGAATTAAGGTTGGTTCTAAATAGTAAAAAGTATTTTGGTAGTTATTAAAAATAAAAGGACTATATTAAGAAATTACAAGAGGGTAAAAGGCACGTTATAGGATGAAAACTTGGAGGGGTAGGTATCGAGTTGGGATATATCTAACCACATCCATATCTTATTCTCATTCTCACTTATTTTGAAGAATCTTCCTTTTGTGTAGGGTGAGATGGAGTGAGGACCCGATTTTAAGGGTAAATTGCTATCCCTGTTATTGAACATCTTGATTGGTTCATGGGAAAAGTTTGGCACAAGTGCAAACTGTGAATAGAATAATATAAAAGCTTTTTATTGTTCTTGGAGATATTAGAGTAGCAATTTTAAATGCTTAGATACCATTTCTTTAGCAAAGGAAAACTTCTAGAGTTATTGTCAAGGGAATATTTCGAAAATAAGTGTATATATGAAAAATTGTATTTTTTATTTCACTGATTTCACAATTGTAATGATTCCCGTGATTATAATTTTTCTATTTAGCCTAAATGTTAACCTGATAAAAAGGTCAGCTTAAGTCAACTAACGTTTAGAATAGTAAACTGTTTAAGGGTGATATTATATTTTTTTTGGGTGTAACAGTTAGACTGATATGTATTTAGAAATGATTTTGTCTATTTTATTTTGTACAAGGACTAAAGAAAATTTTTCACTATGTAAAAAGCAAAATTTTCTTGTAAGAGTATATAAATCATGACAAAAAACCGTAGCCACACATTAGTTTTTTTAATTTTTTTTTTCTTTGTTGCTGATCTTAATGCTAGTAACTACTTTCAAAAATGAAAATTTCTTTTTTATCTCCTTTTGACGATAATTTAATTATTTTCAGTGTTGATCTCATCATTTGATTTAATTTTAATATTGAATGTAATTTTTCTAATGATTCATTCTCCTATTAAACCAGTGATTTACCCGTAATTAGATTGATTAAACCGGCTAGTTAAATCCCAGTTTCAATAACTTGCTTCTGATTTATACCAAAGAAATGGAATGAATCATTTGACATATAAGAACTTGAAAGGACATCTTGTTTAGCTTGTCTATCACATACCTCATGAACAAATTTTAAGAGGTTTAAATTTAGAGTAATTCACCCCAAAAGAAGGTGGCTGCACATCCACCCCTGCCATCATTTGTGGGTAGATCTTGTTAAATTAAAAGTAAAGTCCACCTACTAACTAATCCATCCCTGTCACACAGGGTTGAAAAAGTGACCACCCCTTTACATTATTAAATTTTAATGTAAAATTATATTGTAAATTGGGTGCAAGAGACCTGTAAGACACTTGCTAATGTACGTTCCTCCAAAATTAGGTGTGAACTTGGCAAAAATTCTATGAAACAGATACCATGAAATAGTTAGCCATTGGTTAGAACATTAGGTGACTGAGGTTTCGACGAAGAAACAAAGTTAAGTTGTCATTATCTACTGAAGAAACGTGGACATATCATATAGCTGGAGATGAAATTAACAGAAACTTCACAATTTGGTTACAGCAAACAACAACAAATCTACTAATGGCAAAACAATGGATACATATCAACTAGAAGCATCCTGAGAAATATTAGGAAAAAAATGACACCAATGATATAGTTCATAACATTTCTTCACGTGTAACTAACACAACATTGCAAAATTATTATTGTCTCACAATTCTTAAGCAGAAATGGGCCAAATGCCCCCAACATTTTACAACAGCAGCTATCATTTACTATGCTAATTGACACTACAGATAGGTAAACAGTTCTAGATGTATTACCCACTCGCATTCTCGGTAGAGACATCATTCTCATCATCAACACCTTGACATATTTTTGCAATCTCAGCTTGTGCTCTCTCCATAAGTTGCCTCTTCTGCATTTCCAAGTCCCTATGAAAATCCATCCTCATCTTTTCTAGTTCTAGCATTTGTTGCCTCTTACTACTTTCAATCTTTTGATATATCTCACTAAATTTATGAATAGAATCCGCTAGCAGTCTAATTGAACACCTCTCATTAGATTCCCTTCCAGTTCTCCTTCTCTTGGGAGGAAGTCCATCTGAATCATCCTCCTCGCCATTAGTGGATTCCGAATTAGCGGGACTACCTCTCATCTCATCCAAACCATTAGCATGGTTCAAATAAACCTTGGGGTTCATAAAGGCATACTCTACTGAGTCCAAACCACAAGAGAGTCCACCTTGCTGCTGAAGCGAAGACATTAACATATCCATTTTCTTGAAATAAACCCATTTGCTACTGGTGTCACCTGTCTCTGCCATCCTAAGCTTCTCCTTCTTATATTTTTTCTTCAATGTATCCAATCGATTCCTACATTGAGTGTCTGTCCTGTCAATCTTTGACACTTCTGATACCTTATCTGCAACTTCTTGCCATTCTTCAGATCGAAGGCTCTTCCTCCCACACTGCAGAAACCGGTCACCCCAAGCATCTAATAAAACAAATGTCTCTTGCTCATTCCAATCTGTAAGTGAATTCCGTCCTCCAGTGGATGGCTTCATTACAGAAGGAGGCACAACTGGAGCTGGTACTCGAGGAGCAAATTCATAACTTGAAGCCAAACTTTTCAACTTTCTCTTTTTTGGGTGCCTTTCTAAATCAGCATCATCTGGCTTCCAAGCCAAAATTTTTTGCTTACTACCATCTTCATCTGCATTATACTCATCAATGTTATCATGATCATCAATGTCCTCCTCCTCATTGTCATATTCATCCATGTCTTTTGCCACATACTGAACAATGCCATTGTTTTGAATATTGTCTCCTTCTTCTCCAAATTCAGTTTCATCTTCTTCATCATCCTCAACATCCTCATCCTCATCATCACCATAATGATTGCTAACTTCCTCAGAATAAGGCACACCCCGAATGGGGAGCTTTTGGCGATGTGATGAATCATAACCCTGCTGCTGACTGGCACCATAGGGATTTGGCGGATACCTTGCATCATCCTCAGTGTCATCCATTTTAAGCAAAACTTGGGTTCAACCAAAACAAAAAAATGAAAAATGTATGAAAGTAAACACACTTCACCAACCAAAAAATTGAAACCCCAAAAAGGTATTACAACTCAGAACCAGAACCAGTAGTTCCAATTCACCAATATATTCAATTTCATTGAATCAAACATAAAAAAATAAATCAGATCCAGTATTCTTCCCACCAAAAGTACTCTGATTTCTAGCTTCAACAACTAATAACTATTATTATTCATAGAATGAATAAACACCTAAATCAACACAAATCTTTGAACCTCTATTAACGAGAAACATTCCAGATTACCAAACTTTCCTGTTTAATAGAACCAAACACCGAAAACAACAAATCCATCAATTTTCACACTAAAAAAAGCCTAATTTATTTCCCTATAACATCAAAATTTTCCATTTGTTTTCAATAATCAAATGCAAGAAAAAAAAAAAAAAATCTAAGATGCATGATTTCATTGACCTCAATATTCAACCTCTTTCTCAACATAATCAAAACACAGTAATGATCATTAAAACAAACCAAGAAATGACGACAAACCCAGTGAGAGAAAAAGAAAACTACCCAAGTTAAAAATCAGATTCTAAATTCAAGGGAAAAATAAAACTCACAAATTCTTACCTCAAACTTGCTAAAATTTTGAAATTTTTTTCGTGAATACCAAACCCTAATTCAAGTTTCTCTGAAAATTTAGAGAAGAATTAAAAAAAAAAAAAACTTACCGAGAAAATGAAAACAAATGTTGATTAAAATAGAAATAAAAAAATTTCGTTTGTTAAGAGAGAGGGTAAAAGAACATATTGGTCTGAAGGAGATTGCTGCTAATGTACGCCCAGGGTGTTCATGTGGGTAAGGTATACCGGGTTCCATGGGCTTTGAATTGGGCCGGTTAGGCCTTGTCTTCGGAGTAAAAGTGAATAACTGAGTTATTTATTTTAGGGTAATTAACTTAATTAAACTGTCTCAATTAAAGGGCGTGTATGTGAAATCAATTAATTATTACAGGTTATACAAATAAGACCAACATAATAAATTGGCCAAACGCAGGGGCCCACCCAAAGTTTCCTTAAATGTATGCCACCCATAAAGTTTTAAAAAACCAAATACCCACCTTTTTTCCTGTAAAAGACCAAAATACCCTCCATAAAAATAAATAATGTTAATATTAAAATAAATTTAATATAAAAAATATTAAAATAATAATAAAAATTTAAAAACAACCACCATCACCGATAGTGTCGTTGACAGTAATTGTCGCTATTAACATAAGTAGGTGATCGAAAATAACCACTTGGTTCTATTGATGATCAGATTTGACCACATTGAAGGCTGAGATGACCAAATTTGACCACAAAAAATTTGATAAAAACTACCAGATCTAACTGTCTTCGTCACCATAAAAGGCCGAAAATGGTCGGTATGTTTGATACCGACCGTTTTTAGCCATTTTAGATGGTGAAGATGACTATATTTGACCTCCTCCACCAAATCTTTGGTAGCCAGAATCAAATGACTGTTTCCGACCATCTGGTTATGTTAACGACGGCCATCGCTGTTGGCGATATTTCTAGTGATGGTGACTGCTTTTTAAAATTTTATTTTATTTTTTTACTAATTTTTATTAATTTTATATTTGTTATTATTATTTTAATATTATTTCATATTTTAATTATTTTTATAAAATTTATTTTTTAATTTTTATTTAAAAAGATAAAAATACCTTTCTAACTTTAGCCAACAGATGAATAATTGATTTTTTAAAATTTTATGAGTGACACTTTATCATTTAAGGAAACCTTGGGGGAAATAGCATTTAGCCTATTAAATTTGAACAAAATTATCCATATATAAATAAGTAACATTTAAAAGCACGTATAGCAAACCTACATAGTTGAAAAAAATCACACGTTCCAATTCTAGTATAATTTTTTCTGATGATTTTAGTCATTTATCATGATTAAAATGAGGAAAAAAAATTAATAAATTGTCTATCACCATTTTTTATTATTTATAATGTTGAAATTTAGCTAATTTTGCATAGATTCCATAGATATTAAATGTCAGATCTGAGCAATATTTGTGTAAAATAGCTTAAATTTTTGCGATCTATTAAAGTTTTATCAATAATTGCGTTTGAATAGATTTAGAATTGATTATTAGTAAAAGCATACTTGAAAATGGGTGATTTTGTTTGGTTTTTCCATTATATGTGATTTGCACTCATATAGGTCAAACATGGTTGGAACTAATTAAGTTAAAGGTTTACTGATTTTGTCAAGACAAGTGTATTATGAATTGATATTTTCTAGTATTTAAGGGGAAGGGCATTGATATTTTTTAAGATATAGGTCACACACAGTGGGTGTGTATTGATATTTTTAAGTATATTTGCTTTATTTGATATGTGTGATGCACATGATAGTTTTTTTTTTTTTTTTTAGTTTCCAAAGGGTCATTTATATTTTTATTTAAGGGTAACTGATATTTTCCACTTAAATGCTTTTTAATTTTTTTTTAATTAATTGTTATAATTATTATTATTATTTGCAATCAAGTATGATAATGTGCAAATATTAGGAAATTAGCATATTTGTTATTTTTTTTGTGTGTGTAGAATGTACCATTGGATCACAAAAAAGAACAATTTCCTATTGGATATGAAAGATTTTTTGCATCATATTACTTTAAAGCACAAATTACCTCACAAGACCATTGTGATGTGATGATTAAGATTTGATCTATTTTGACAAAAACGAAGAACAAATTTTTTAAAACTATGTGTTTTGAAATTTTTTGTTGGAGTTAAAGGATTCCCGATTCAATGGAGTAATAGTATTCTCCATATTATTAAGAGATATTGTCAAAGACAAACTCTAGTTATAAGTTCTAGTTTAGATTAAACACAATAGACGTTTAGTTCAACCCATTCAAGTTTGCCTTTAAGACAAGACTTTAATTTATCCATCAATGTAACATTATCTTCGTGCCTCAACCATATGAAAGATATGTGAGACATACTTTAATAATAAGGCATCAATCATATGTGGAAATGTGACGAGGACATTTGAGGCTAAGGCGTGAGGGGAAAAACAACACAAAACCATTAAAATGTTCTTATTATATTTTTTGCACGTTTAACTGTTGTGCATGAATAACAAAAAGGTGATTAGTAAAGAGATGTTACAACTCATTGTTCACTTGGATGGATTTAACACGTAGTTGTGGGGTACAAGAGATGCTTTCATAAGTAATTGTGTTGTTTGTTTTCATTAATGTATATTTGTATAATAATATGCTAATAAAATGTGATTTATACTTGTAATTTTATCATTATAGGTTTGGATTTATAAAACACTTGAAACCTTGAAAGACTAGCGTGGAAATGAGGTCACTTTCAATGATACCCTGAATGTTGAGGTGGCATATTAAAGACATTCCATATTGGGATGACATCAACACAATGTTTGACGGGGGCATCACAAGTGACTCCTCATGAGTAGTTTATACTTATTTTACAGTTTGATATTAAAGTTTTAACTAGTGGATAACTATAAATAGAAAAATGTTTTTTTATTAATGGTCATTCCTTCAGAGAAAGGAAAATGATGGAATGAAGATGTCAATGACTACATGGACTTGATTAAGACCCATTTGACATCTTCACCTCCTATTCATACAAGTAGGTCAACATCTCTAAACATAGGTGTTCTATAAGATGACAATGATTTGTCACCACGTACGAGGTTAACATGAACCTTGCTTCATCGACAATGTTCTTAAGCCTATCACCTTCTAAAATATTGATGAAACTTTACATCATACCTTATCAATATTTAAGGAATGTATGCATAAAAATGTTGACACTTTTCATGTTAGGGTAGGTGTCTTATAGCCACGGATCGATTGTATTATTTATGTATTTATTGTATTATATAAATACATTTGATTATTAATAAAATAAGGTATTTTAATTATATATTGTTTGATACTTATAATGTGTCATTAGTATGATAAAATTGAGATGAGAGAATCAGATGATTGATCGTTCTTTTTCTATACACTCATTGGTAGTCACACTGGAACTATCTGTAATCCCAACATTGATATGAACTAGGACATGAGAAATAATGAAAAGATTATCATAGTGTTGATTATCTCATCAAAAGGTGACAACAATTTACATGTTTGAAAGTTATTATTTACAGCTTGGTATAACACATGCATAATTTAGTGGTCATATTCACAGAACCTAGCACGACCAACACGCACGATTAGCTCACGGCCTGTGCAAGCTTATGCACGCCCGTGCGTCAGACAAAAAAGAGAAAATAAAAGCATGAATAAGCATGATACACAGTAAAAGCCATATAATTGATATAAATCAGTGAATTGAGATCAGATAAGCATATAATATGCATCATATGCACGTTATGACATGACATGCCATACAGTATTTTCAGAAAGGGATCCAAGAATCCAAATGCATATTTTCAGTAGAAAAATATCGATTTCAGGGGTGAATACGAGGGGGTACTTATGAGTTTCAGCACATCCGATATGGGAACCAACATCAGGGTTTGTATGACCATACTAGCCACTATATATACAGACATATGCTGGTGTGCTTAGTTAGTAGCTTAGGATGACATGATCAGTACAGCGCGATGCGTTCAATTTCAGTATCAGATTTAGACACAACATGTGTTTTAGACAGTTTCTAACATGTGTTTGCACAAGAAACTCACATGGTCAAGGTACCAAATCCCTGTATTTATTAGTCTGCATAGCACAGTAAGTATCTTCGAATATGGTTTTCAGTTTCAATTTTCAGATTTCAGTATATTATTAGATATTTCAAGATTTTTAAATCCAACAGTAGCATTTCAATAGTTTGTTTTCAGAAAACTATTTTCAGTATACAAGCCAAGACCTAGGCATGATTTCAGCATACTTTATAGCATGTCATTTTCACATGACATTTACAATAAACCATGATTAAGTTATGATTAATCAGTGAGAAATAATGAAACAGTAACCATTCAGAATACATGAAATCACGTGATGATACGTGAATTACAGAATATGAAACATGAACATCACCATATGAACACCAGAACAGAATGTGTATATCAGAATAGCACGTGAGAACTAGTTTGGTTTCTCTCTTATGTATATGTATGTTTTCAGCATTGATTGCAGTGAAAATCCTCAAAGGAGGATTGATTTAGGGTTAGAGATAAGAAATGCTTACTTGGTGAATATATCACTCACTCCCTACTTTCCTTTCTCTTGTAGGTCAGTATAGTCGGGGGGCTGAGAGGAGGAGATAGCTGCTGACTGGGATCCAGCTTTTTGTTTTCAGTTTTGTGGCATGCTTCTAGTTTACATGCTTTTATAGTTTTATGTATGTATGTGATTGTATAGTATATGTATATGTATAACACACGTATTTTGTATATATTTTCAGTATATAAAAGAAAGTTTTAGGCCATATTAGCTTATAGTTTTATCCTGGTTTTTCCCGCTGCCATATTTCAACTCAGTTTAAGTATTTCTGGTATATATTATTGGGCATAGAGATTATTTTGGATAAAATTATATTTTACTAATTATAAAATAGTAGGAACAATGATATACAACATGAGTGCCTACATGACACCCTTTAAATAACATATTTTACTTGATAGTCATGCATGTATATCTAATATATATATTAGCTACCCTTGTAATATCTTTTTAACATCTTAACCTTTAAAATGTCATTTTTTATATCTACATAACACTTTTTATAATGTTATCTTTATTAACTTTGGACGATGTTAGTCATTTTTAACTAATCAATTCTCTGTCTCTGTAATCACTCGATTTATTTGTGTGACCTTCTAAGTTCATCGTGCTCTAGTTGTGAGTCGATTTTGGATAAATTGACAACACGTATGGAGACTTAACAACTATGTAAACATCAAGTAATATGTCATAGTCTCTAAACCATTATAAAGGCACACTCCATCGGACCTATTTACAATTATACATTATGTGAAGGTAAGATCCTTTTGTTGTCTAATCGTGATCGAATATGGGCCATAATATTTCAAAATCTTAATATCAATATTTTATTGAATTGTCAAATGATATATTCAAACATGTAATCACAAACTATCATTCATATGACTTATATTAGACTTTGGCCAAAGATTTTAGTTTTTAATATTTATCGATGTTCATTCAAGAACTTGAAATCAAATAATTACTAAGTCAGTGCATATTTCAAATTTAATAACTCAGAGTCAGTTGTGACATAAGACCTTTTACCCTTAGAAGTACTACCATTAGGGTACTTAACCTCTAAAAGAAAGAACATTTCGTCACATTAGGAAACGATCTTACTAATGAAAACAACCATCTTCCAAAATCCATAACAAGAAAACTAATAGAAAAACAAAACCATGTTGAATAAAACCTCATCTTAGGTCAATAAGCCTGAAAACAATAATACATCATTAAAACCATAGTTTATAAAACCATCTCAAAATACAATTTTAAAGCATATTCGACCCTTTAGCTTCTTATCCACACTGGGCAAACTACTGAGTAACAATATATGCGCCTTGTTGCCAGCCTATTCGTGACCCTAGACACCTACAAGGTAAGGACAAACAAAATGACCAATAAACACTTAGTAAGCAGAATTAACTATCGTAACTCAACATTTTATCCTTTACTGTTTACTTAGCATCGTCTTAACCTTAATGTTTATATCTTATACCTTATTTCCTTGTTATGCCATCAACCAAACTTAGGGTGACTAGGAAACTATCTTAGTTGCCTTCAAGAATAATTCTTAATCCTACCATACTACATAAATTTTTACATAATAACTTATGCATATAATGCTCATGTAACTAAAAACCATATAAGCTAAAACCATATAACTATTTGTACAACTATAAACTAATTGTAACTGTGTTGATCAAAATAAGTAAAATGTAATAATTTGACACCTTAGCCCATGATCACAATACACATATACTAGCGCTCTATTGCGAGCAAATCACTCTAATACAAATGCAATGTCCTACTACAGACTATAGTTAGTGCAACTCATAAATATCTTCTCATATCCATCCTCATGAAAATATATGTTGTATAAAACTCATGAGAAAACATGTTAATCTTATACTCAACATTGTAGACTTATCTCATGTAAAACTTATATAAAAATAATGTTTGATATGCTTTCATGTGCTATGTATATGCACATTATACTATAAATTTACTTTACTAGCCTCTGAAAAATGCTAATTGGACTCGTCTAACTTGAAATGCTAAAAAAAAAAAGGTCTAAGAGTCATTTAATATTGTCTATTGCACAGATGTGCACTATACTCATGCACGTGTGTGCACATACATACAATCTTGACCATTGGCTTTATGTCACTATACATAATCATGATTGGGCTTCATGCATGATTGTGTAATGACACCTCATCATGTTGGTTTCACATGATACCACTACACGTGTCCTTTGTGTAAACTACCATATCATACTTCTAATTTTTTCTTTCCTATAGACTTATTCTAGCAACGTGCAGACATGTATGCCTATTGCTTTTTGCTAACTCATCTTTTTTGACCAACTTCATTGAAATTCTTAACATAATTTAATCCAAGATTCATTAAAAATCAATTATAAGCTTTAACAGTCATCATGTAAACTAATCAAGATCATCAAACTAAGAACCTAAATCTTTAACTCAAATAACTTTGATACATGTTTACATAAAATCATCATAATAACTTTCTTGATCAGTAAATGCATGCATTATCTCATATTTGATCACCAATATCACATTAAACGTCATCATTAACACACCATCTCCTCATTTCATAATCAAATTCATGGAATTCAAATCAAAACATCCTCAAAAGGTGATAAGATTTTTCTACTTACATTTGCTTGCGAATAGCCTCTCTCTCTCTTTTTTTAATTCTTGAACTCCAGTGAATGGAAATTGACGGCAATCGACTCTATCTACTCTCAAAATGTAATGTTTATTTTGGAGAAAATTTTGCAAAATAAAAATGTGTAAACAAATCACACAATGCACCCCCTTTTACATAGAGTTGAAAATGGTTATCAAGCACCTTTGCTTGTCCTTCAATCAATTTTAAGCCACATTCAAATCTTAAGGATAAAAAATGACTATAATGCCCTCGAGACGTACCTGTAAGTGTTACATCAACGAATCCCCTCTTAATCATCATTTATTTCCGTATATGAATAGTGTATGACCAACTTGACTTTATCATATAAGACATGACTAATTTTGTATTTATACATCATCTGAACCATACATATTTATATCGAATCAAACTATGATATCTCAAGTCAAAGGATTACTTCATATACTAGTATAATCATATGATAAGTCATTGACTATATTGAAATGTTTTTGTGATTTATCACAATTGGTCATATAAAAAAAGAAACAGTTCACTAACGATTAATCCAAAATAATACCTTGTGACATAACCATCATTTTCACCTGCATTAATATTGTCATATAATATTCACTAAAAGTATTAAGTATGCCTACACTATGATATTATTACCTAATTAATCTCACATTTATACGGAATAATTTAATAATTTAGTTTATTGATTAAATCAATTACCTAATTAGTTAACACTCTCCCACTAATTATAATTACATACAAGATGAAATACTTTGAAATTGATGACACTAATGATTTCTATGACATACACTAACAGAATATCATTATATTAACTTAGTCTAAAATGGAGGGAATTACAATTATGAGGGAATTACAATTATGGTTTAATAATTCTGTTTTGTATTTGTACAAGTATACAAGGTTTAAGGAAGGATAGGAAAAAGGACGCATTGGTTAGAGCCGACCAATGCCTTAAAGCTGTGTCCGTCAGTGGTTTCTAACGGATAAACAAACAGAAACATCGGCCTTCGAATGAAGCCGTTAAACGTCAATTACATATGACGCCACCTCTCAACTTTGTCTTCTATTGCTCCGGCTGCCGCTAAAACAATAGAATAAGTAAAGAAAACGCTTCTACCAAAAGTACGTCCTTTATTCCTTACAAAGTTTCAAGTCTCTATCAAAACACCATCTTATATTGTGCTCTCAACTTTAACCACACAAAATTTATTTTTGTTTTTCAAAATTCAATTTTAATCATATATATATATAGTGTATTAATAGTACTGATAGTTTTTATTGGGTCTGAGCGTCTTACATGGAAGAATTTGTGCTTTTTACTAACATAGATATAAAGAAGATACGTAATATACGGTAGCGTATCCAATTACATATTTTCTTTATTAATTATGAGAGAGAGAGAGAGGAGTATATCAGAAGTCTCAGTGCTTCACTGTGGCTCTGATTTTGGTGCATGCAAGGGAGCAATAACTGAAAGATGAACGAAGAGAAAGAAAATATGATTTAGAAAGATAGAAACTTTGTGGCTTGCGCTTGACAAATTCTTAGCTTTGTCAATATTCATCTTCGTGTCTGCATTTGGGTTTTGTTCTGTGAACTTATCGGAGAAGAAAACCAGGTGGGTTTTTATTGTGTTTTCCTGTTTGTTGACTTGTATGAGTGGCTCATTTGGTGCTTCCTGTGATGTTTTAGGCTTAAAAATTGAGTCTTGATTGGGGACAAATGTTTGATTGATGTTTCTTGAGGTTCATTTGATGCACTGAAGGAGAATTTAGCTAGTTTATTGTTGTTGTTATTATTATTATTATTTTTTGGTAAGATTGTTGTTGTTATTATTATTCAGGGTATTGCTCATTTAATTCTTGTTTTTATCTCCATCAGTGTCTGCCTTTGAAGTTCTGATTTTTTTTCTTCTGGAGTTCAGTTGGGCATCCTTCTCCTTATGCATGATGCATCTAATCTTAGTTTTGTTGATTGGACATGAGCTGATGTTGATTCCTTGTTTGGAATTAATGGAAATCGTTTTTGTATAAAATCCTCATTTTT
The DNA here is from genome assembly GCA_026122585.1 of Anacardium occidentale. Taxonomy (NCBI): domain Eukaryota; kingdom Viridiplantae; phylum Streptophyta; class Magnoliopsida; order Sapindales; family Anacardiaceae; genus Anacardium; species Anacardium occidentale. Next base: position 329,234 of record JAJEJH010000290.1, read on the forward strand.
CTATGTTGAGGACTGTATTCTGGAGGCCATTTGGATTTTTTTTATTCGTTAACATAAGTGGCCTCTTTAATGGTTATCATTCATTCAAATCCATACTAGTTCCATTTCTATTTATTTTTTAATCTAACAGAAAGAATTTTTATCAGGTTCTAAGGATTGATTATCAGTGTTTTTAATCTGCTTCACTGTAGTTTATTGTTGCCTGCTTATGGCTTAAGTATTGATTTTATCGATTGCTTGTGATTTAGTCTCATCATTTGATAAAGTTCTAGGTAATTGTTATTACCTTTGATTGCTTAATCTGAATGGTTACTCCAATGTTCACAAGGTGTTTCAAGATTGGTTTTATGGACATATTTCTTTCTCTTTGAATGTTATATATATAATTTTTCTGCACTATGGAAAATTCTCTTCTGGGCGGCCAGATCAAGTATTGTTGACCTCTGATGGTGGATTAATGCAGTTATTAACAAGATTTTTGTGGAATTTATTGCAGTGAGGAATTGCTGGCTTTCTTTGAAGAGGGTTCAGGTCTTTTGATAATGTTGGGAAGCGTCATGTTGTGGTAGTTAATTTGATGGCTGATTCAACTTTAGAGTCTTATGTTCAATCTGACAGTTTTGGCCTAAGACAAATAGGCAGTTCAATTTTTGGTATTCCTGGGTTCCTTGTCGGACATAGTTCTAAAGGTCCTTCCAATTTGGACTCTGTTAAGAGCCCTACATCTCCTCTAGATTTCAGAGTTTTTGTAAACCTTAGCAACCCATTTGGTGGTAAGTCTTCTGGATCAGCATCCCAAAATGGCCATCAGATGAAGTGGAATTATAGTAAGGTTGGCCTTGGTATCATAAATTCCCTTGCTGAGGAAAACAGATCTAGTGATGAAGTTCTTGATTCAATAAAGAGGAAGAATATTGTTTTTGGGCCACAGGTGAAGGGTAACAATCCTAAGTCCTCAGGTCATTACTACGACTCGGTTAAACCTTTTACAAAATGCGGTTCTTTGCCTACAAACTACATGATTACTCCGGTTTCACAAAACAAAACTCTCGATGTCCAATTGGGTAGGCCAAATGGTCTTATTGAGCATAGAGGATTCCCGTTAGAGCCTGAATCATTAAGCCGTTCTGTGCCATGTTTGTTGGATTCAACAAGGTTTTCCTCTCCCCTAATCTGCTCAAGTCCAATTCCGAATATGAGTTCCAAAGCATTTTATTCAACAGATCGAACTGCTACAATGAGTGCACCGCTGGTTACGGACCGACGTTCCTTCATGGATATTTCTCTAGGCCTTAAGTCAAATTCTCTTCCAATTCCCATTGTTTTTGGCAATGGAGATGTTGGCTCTTTCTCTGCACGTGAAATAGAGCTTTCTGAGGATTATACTTGTATAATATCTCATGGTCCAAATCCCAAAACAACTCATATTTTTGGTGACTGTATTGTGGAATGTCAAACCCATGAGTCGGCCAATTTTGCCAATAAGGAAGAGCAAGGGATTCAATTGCCCAAAGGCAATAGGTACCAGAAGGGTTTAACCCCTTATCCATCTGATAAAATTTTGAGCTTCTGTTACTCATGCAATAAAAAATTGGAAAAGGGTGCAGACATATATATGTACAGGTTTATTTCAAACCCCTCTTCATGATTTCCTCTTCAGTAATGCCTGTTCCTCGGTCTTGTTAGCAATGAGGCAGTTGTTTCTTTGTTTTCTTGCAGAGGCGAGAAAGCATTTTGCAGTTATGATTGCCATTCAGAGGATATTTTTGCTGAGGAGGAGATAGAGAAAAGTTATGACAATTCCTCCAAAAGCTCTGCTGGATCAAGCTACCATGAAGATCTCTTTGTAATGGGTATGCCTATGACATAATGGGCTGTAATTGCTTTTTCCCATGCTCCCATGACCATGAGATGAAGTTTTCCCATGCTGTTTGTTGACCGTGTTTCTGCTTTCATGGTATCCTGAGTCATGGAGGCAACAGCATAGAGTTTCATTCTCTGTCGGGATATAGCTAATAATTTTACACTGTGATTTTTTTTTTTTTTTTTTTGCACTTCATAATTTTGATTAGATGGGATAGCAGTGGTCTATAAGCCCGGACTCATAAGTTTTCTTTTCTTCATCTTCTCATGCTACCTTTACCGGTTAGAGTTTGTGTAGAAGCCTTTCGGCTCTATTTGACTCATTATGGGATGTATGCGGCATTGGCTTAAGATTTAACAGTGAATATCTTGTTACAGTCTTATGTATTTCAGTCCTGATGTTTGAATTCAATAATAAAAAATAATGATTGAAGTTCTTACATGCCAGTCCATGTTTGTATTTCTAAGATGACAGCATTTTGCAGATTAAGTTTTTCATATTAAAGTGGTGGAACAAAAGCACCTGCATAATATGAAAGCCAGCTCCACACTTGAGCTTTCCAGTTGCTGATAACTTGTGAATTCAACCACCATTTTCTTGCTTTGTTGGGACTTTATGGTGTTTATTGTTTATTCTTCATCATGATTGTTTTTCTTTTGTGAGCTTTTTTCCTTGGCCTTCATTTACAGCCAACTTCCAGCCCTGAAAAGACATGTCCAACAACAAAGAATATATGGCATTTTCAGTCCTTAAAGACTAAACCATTATAGTTCTATTCCCAAATTCTGCACTTCGCAGCTCCAAATCCAATAGATGACAGTCTGGGATTATGCCTGCAAAAGGGGAATTCAGAACCATTGAAAATGCATTGTAAATTTTGGTAATATAGCGCATATTTGTAACTCATTTATCAGCCATTCTTTTGAAAAGACCAATTTTAGTGTTGTCTTGCTCATAATGAGGTTTAAAGTCAATGGCCAACACAAAGCATGGTGCATTCAATTCATTGAACATAAAAGGAACAACCAGAGTCCAGAATTTGGTACTGGTTTTTAGATTGTTTTATTGGACACAGCACAGCACACAAAGATTTTGTTAGATTGGGCACTAAAATTAAATTTTCACAAGAGCTTGACACGTGGTCTCCTATGTCTTGAGGATAATAAAAGTGAATTTTAGTTGCTGGAACCTCAACACAAAAGCGAGAGGATATCCAGCTTATTTTGTGGATTATAATTTTTTAGGCTCCAATTTTCTTTTCATTTAATTATGAAAAATGCTAAGCCATTATTTTCATTGGGGTGATCATTTCTTCACCCCTATGTAATAGAAGGGAGATGATTAATAGGTAAATTTTTTTATTAATTAAATTTTTTCTTAAATGAATCAATTAAGGCCAAACGCTTTACTCCTACCCAAGGTTTTTTCAGATGATAAATTTTTATCTAAAAATTATTTCAGAAGTCGAATACTAGCATTTGATTAAAATCAATTGTTAAATTTAAATAATTAGAGAGATATTTTTATCTTTTTTAAATAAAAATTAAAAAATAATAAAATTAATTTTATAAAAATAATTAAAATATAAGATAATATTGATATAATGTTAGAATAATAAAAAAATTAATAAAAACTAAAAATTAATAAAACTTAAAAAAAACAAAATAAAATTTTAAAAACTAAAATAAAAATTAAAAACAATAACCAATACTTTTGGCTGCGTGACCACCGTTAACTAATCAAATGGTCGGATTTAGTCGTATTGATGTCAGAGGTGGTTATATCAGGTTGCCAAAAATCTGGAGATAGTGGTCAAATTTGGCTGCTAATGGAATTAAGTGATCGTCTCTAGCTACCTGGTTAAGTTAATGGTGGCAACTGTGGCCGACGACGATTATTGTTTTATAATTTTAATTATTGTTTTTATTAATTTTTTAATAATTTTTAATTTTATTATTATTATAATAATATTATTTTTATATTAAAATGTATTTTAATATTAATATTATTTGTTATTGAATGATATTTTAGTAAAAAATTAATAAAATTGGATGGAATTTGGTTAAGGGGTGTGTATTTGGCTTTTTAAAAGGTTTTGGGTAGACAAGGTGTTAGGAAAACCTTGGATGGGAATAGGTTGTTTGGCCTAAAATTAATTATTATTCAAATAATATTCCTTTCCATTATAATTAATTATTATTAATCTAAACAACAATAAACCTGAAATTTAGATAGTGGATTAGTGAAATTTTACGCCAAAGGACACCCAAGGTTCACTCAAACCCTTTCCACCCTCTAATTTTTAAAAACCTAAACACCCCCCTTTATCTATTTTTTATCTAATTTTACTAACACATTTTATAAAATAACTATAATACCCTTATTTAAAAAATAAAAATTTATAATACAACTATAAAATAATATTTTAATATAAAAATTTATAAAAAATAAAAATATTATAAATTTTTTAAAAAATATTGGTGGTTAGAAATGGCCACCTTGGTGTAGGGGTAATCATATCTAGCCACCTTGATTAGCAAAGACGATTAAATCTAGTCACCTTCGCCAACAACCATGGCTGGAAATATTTGATGGAGCATAAATCGACCATTTTTAGTAGTTTTTTGTCACCTCCATCAAACGGAATGATCAGATAGAACTAAGTTATCATTTTCAATTATCTGATTTTATTATCAGTGGCCACCACTGCTGGCACTAGCGGTGGTGATTGTTTTTAATTTTTTAATTTTTTTATATTTTTTAATATTTAAATAATATTTTATATTTTTAAAAAACTTATTTTTATTATTTTATTCATTTTTATTAATAAAATAATTAAAATACTTTTTTAACTATAAAAATAGTACTGTTAATTGTTAAATTTAGGAATTGATTTTAGTTAACAGGTGGGTATTTTGGTTTTTAAAACTTAAGAGGTGGCTCTGTCTTTGAATGAAACTTTGGGTGGGACTATGTTCTTTGGCCGAAAATTTATTGTAACTTTCAGTAGAAAAATGTTTAACTATGAGAGGTATTTCGGTAATTTCATATACTTAGCTCATAAAATCCTAAACTGAAATCGGAAGACAGAGATATCTGAAAAACGAGAAAAGGAAAACACTTTCACCAATTTCAGTTTATCTGAAGTCAAAAGCAGAAAGAAAAATCAAGAAGAAGAGGGAAGCGCACCATGAACCTTGTAGTGGGGAGCTCTTGGTCTCTCCTTCAGTTTCCTTCCTCTTCTTTATGTTCTCAATCTTCTGTCTTTTTGTATGCTAGAAATGCTGAGACCAAGAGGAGGAACAGAGTCTCAACCATGGCTTCTCTGAGACAAGATGACTTCAGTGACAATGTTTCTAACAAGAGGAGAGCTGTTCTTCTTGTGGGTGTTTCAGTTCTTCCTTTCTTGAAACTCAGAGCGAGAGCTCTTGAAGGTTTTGTCACAGGTGAGTTCAAATTTTTATTGGTTCATGACTTAATGTTAACTTAAAGATTACTTGTTTAGTTTTTGTTTTTTGTAATTAAATTAAAATCCCATTGCATTTGGTGAACTGGGTATTCTTTACATACACACACGCACACACATCTATCATATGAATTGGAAATTTGGAATTTGGGCAGTATTGCCTGTTAGTTTTGGATTTTTTTACTGTTTTTTTTGGCTCACAATTTAAGTACTACCTTTAATGATTCTTGACGTGGAATGCAATTTTAGCCTTTTTCTTGACTTATTCATTTAGTATATATATGTATACCTTTCCATTTGCGTTTGTATTATATTGATGATTGGTTGATCTCTATATGTTTGTGTTATATAATGTTTATTGAGTTTATGATGGACATTTCATACGTATCCTTTTACTCCTAGAAATGCTTGTCACTGAATTTTTTTTTTTACTAATGTTCATAATATCGTTGGAGGCCTGTTTTAAAGTATGCTCAATTCGTTTATATATTATTATAAGAGAGAATGCTACAGTTTCGTCATGAGTTGCTGGGGAGTTATGATGCTATCAACATGAGCGAGTGACTGATAATAAGACTTGTCAAGTTAAAGTTGTATGTCCTCTAACATGTACTGCTGTATTCTATGCTTAACTTGTTCGTTTTTGTTTTTGTTTTTGTTTTTGTTTTTTGGTAATTCAAACCCCTGAATAAACTCTAGGTCAAAACTGGGATCCTCAACAAACCAAATGATCTCTGGGAACCAGGAAACTCGAGGCTTTTGAACTATAGACCTAGTGGGACAATACAGACAGGGGTTAGGTCTCCTTTTTTATTTTTAGGGAAAGGGGGGCAGGGGGAGGCGTGGTGTGTGGGTGGCTAGGAAGGGTTTGGGTTAACAATAGGAATAGAAAAGTTACTAACCAGTCAATTTTGTTAAATACTGAGGATACTTTGAAAGTGAAACCTCATGTTGCAGAAAGCCCAAAAAAGATGACCCTGAGAGGGAGAAATGTGAGGGGGTATGTTATGGATCAACTTCTATGCTATTTTATGATTGAGAGAACAGCAAAGTGGCCAGATCTTTGCATTGTTTTCTGTTGCTTCTATTAATTCATCACATGCTGTCAATAGGCAAACAGTGGTTTTTGAAATAAATACAAATTGCCTTCAGTTAAAATTTGAAGAATTACCTTGAGCAATGCAAGATTATTTTGTGGTCCTCTGTAAGGCTTAATTCTGAAATTTAAAATGCATAAAAAATGGCTTATTATCATCCAAAAAATAAAATAAAATAAAATAAAATAAAACCAAAAAGAAAAGAAAAGAAGAGAAAGAAAATAAAGGAAAAGAAACTTGCTTGAGAGATTGTCTAGGAAGTAGCTGCTTGTTTTGGGGTGAGCAGGGTGCAGCAGGATTGAGGGCTAAGCCTAATTGTATCATTACATTGCATCATTAAGTGAGTTTCACAGGATTTTTATATTGCCTTCTGATGTTTAAGGCATTCATTCCTGTTTTTATGAGTTGAAGTATCGAATTATCTTTCATCCTTTTTTTTTTTTTTTGTTAATTCATTTAAATCACCAATTGAGGTTTTGGCTCTTTTTGGTCCTTTCTCTGTGGTGGACTACCCAATCTTTTCTGTTATAAGCATAGTTATTTTGAATTGCTATTAAATCTGCCAGACATTTAATATGCTTATTTGTGTTCTTACAGAGGAAAGTGTGCGAAAAGCACCAGCAGAAAGCCAAAAATTAGAGGTCTTAATCTTTGATTATTTGTAAATGAACCTAGAATACTAGATTTGATCATTTTTAGTTTGTCAATTTTTAATCACCTTAATGAATTTCTTTCCTTGATCAGCTGGCACTTCAAAGAGATTCACCACCGAATCCCTTTCTTTCTCTTCTTAATGCACTTGGAATATTTGGGACTGCTGTGCTTGCCCCACTTTATGCATTGACTCAGAAAGAGAAAAAAGCTTCTGATGCAACTATAGAATCTGTAAGCTACTCTTAGTCTTACTGTCAACCTTTTACCATGAGCTGAATATATTAGCATGAATTTATCTGCTCTATAGATTCCCAAGTTATCCAGATCACTCTATCTAAATGTCTTTTTTGGATGTTGATTTTTAACCCAGCATACATTGCTTGAAATGTACAGATGAAAAATACACTCAGAGAAAAAGAAGCTTCCATTTTGTCATTGAAGAAAGAATTTGATTTGAAATTCCAGAAGGAACAAGAAGAGCGAACAAATCTACTCAAAACAGCTAAAGAAGAACAGATGGTTATAATAAATCAACTAAATTCAGCTAACAGCACAATTACAGGCTTAGGGCAGGAGCTGAAAAATGAAAAACAATTGGTTGAGGAGCTCAAACTGCAAATTGTTAGTCTTCAATCCAGTCTCTTGAAGGCTGGGGAAGATAAAAGTGCACTTGAAGAAAAACTCAAGGAAAAGCTTGATTCAATTGAGGTCTTACAAGACAGGGTTAATTTACTCAGTTTAGAGCTAAAAGATAAGAACGATAGTGTTCAAAAGTTCAGATCTTCTCTTTCTGAGAAGGAAATGGAGTTTAAGAACTTGAATTCTATCTACAACCAGACTAAGGATAAACTAGTCAAAGCAGAAGCAGAAGTCAAAGGATTGAGGGATGAACTCTTGAAAAATGAAAAAGAATTAGAAATGAGGAGTTCTTTGGTGGATGAATTAAATGCAAGAGTAAGTTCTTTAATAGTTGAGAGAGATGATTCTATGAGGAATCTTGATGATCTTCAAAGGGAGTATGATGATCTGAAGTTATCTTCTGCGAAGAAGGCAACTTTTGATGCAAAGCTATTGGGAGAAAGAGAAGAGGAACTTCACCAGCTGAAGGAAAAGCTTGGGCTTGCTCTGAATGAAGTGAGTGGGAGTCAAGCAACAATTGCTACGTTGACCCAAGAAAAGGATGGCTTGAGGAAGATGCTGGATGTGAAATTGAGTGATGTAGAAAATCTAAAACATGAACTCGAAACTACTCAGGAGACTCTTAAGAAGACAAGAAACGAGGCTTCTAATCTGGAAAATCAACTAATACAATCAACAAACTTGTGCTCAGAGCTTGAGTCTGAAATTTCAAGGGTGAAAGACGAGTTGGCTGAAGCTAGTAAAACATTTCAGAACAGCCTGGATGAGGCAAAACAAAGTAGCAAAATGCTAGCCACTGAGCTCACTGTATCAAAGGAGCTTTTGTATAAGACTGGGGAGGAGCTGCAAATTGTGACCCATCAACTGGCTGCTGCAACTGAAGAGCGTGATAGCCTACAAAAGGAACTGGTAGACATTAATATGAAAGCAGAAGCCACAGCCAGTGATTTGAAAGAAGAGAAAAATGTTGTTGCGTCTTTGAACAATGAACTACAAGCTTTGGAGAAGCAAATCTTGAAGGACAAGGAGGCACGGAAGTCCCTTGAAACTGATCTGGAAGAGGCTACCAAATCACTTGATGACATGAACAGAAATGTGTTGACACTTTCTAGAGACCTAGATAATGCTAATTCTGATATTTCTAGTCTAAAAGATGAGAAAGAGGTGCTTTACAAGTCCCTAACTGAGCAAAAGATCATAGCCCAAGAAGCCCGAGAAAACATGGAAGATGCCCATAATCTTGTCATGAGGCTTGGCCAAGAAAGGGATGGTTTGGACAAGAAAGCAAAGAAACTTGAAGAGGAATTGGGATCTGCCAAGGGTGAAGTACTGCGGTTAAGGGGTCAAATAAATTCATCCAAACCTCTTGTAAATGATCAACATCCTCAGAAAAGAGAAGAAGAAAACAATGTCCCTGACACTATAAAGAGAACTGGTAGGAGGAGAAAGGATGGTTCATCTAATTCTGATGATGAAGATAATGTCACTATTACTGCAAAGAGAACCGGTAGGAGGAGAAAGGCTAGTTCAGAATGAAGCCCTGGATCAATCAATTTTCATTTAATACTGAAAGTTTCTATGTCATCTATGACACTTGTTTCCAAGCTTTTGCCTTTTCGACCAATATTCAGTTGTATTGTATGATCATGTATAAATGTTGTTTGAGGAATGAGATTACACAAGTTTTCTTCTCATCATCTTGTATACTATCTAGTTGAGGGATCAATTCTACATGATCTTATTCTTTCCATAACATAATTCAAATACTTTGTTCTCAACATAGAGAGTGACATATGATTTTGCAGTGGAATGCTTGAAAATGAGTATATTAATTTGCTGACGTGTCTATCAACAACTCCGAATTTCATTAGTGGTGGGATATAATTATATCAATAATTCTTTATTTTGATCGAATCCCTGGACTTGATAAAATGGCAGTATCCCTCAGCAATTTGTCTCTTCCATTTAGGGCTCTGAGTGTAGCGCCATAAATAAGGCTCCATCATGTGAAGTGGGGTCCGTAAATGTCAATTTTGTAAACTTATTAGATCTATTGTAATTAGATTAATATAAGGGGCTTTAGTAATTTTCAAAAAGTGTGTAACGAACCTGACCTGAGAAACATGCGAATTGTTGAGATACAAAATATGAAAAAATGATTTTTGGGGTATTCTAAATCATATACCGTTTTCCTTTGCTGGTTGTGCGTGTGTTTTTGGTAATCTAGTTACCAGAAGCATAGGCCTTTTTGCTGGCTCCTCAATCAAATCTTTCTGGACAAAGCCTCTCATGGTCAATATCGTCTTCCATCAATTTAACACAAATCTGATGTAGTTTTCCATTTATTTTTGATGTTCTGTGTTGTTTTTTTGCCACCAGATTTGGTTTATCGTTTTCCTTCAAGTTCCTTGATTTTCCGATCCAATTCCGTTAAACAAACCTGGGTTTCAGTTTTGATGCTTCAATAGGCTTACGGTTTTGATTCGTTTTGAAGTTTAGGGTTGTGGCAAAATAAAAAAAATTCAAAAAACTGGATTTTTTTTTTGTTTAGATTTGAGAATTTGGTTCTGGTTATTTGGTTGAATTTGGTCTGGTTATTTGGCTGGTGGCATATTTGTAGTTTTTTTGTTATCTGCGTATTGAAGATTTTAGTTGAATTTTGGTTCACTTACATTTTTTATCGTACTCTGATAACTTTTTTTTTTTTTGGTAAGTCACTCTTGTAACTTTGGTGATCTGGGTTTTGGAGATTTTAGTTCAATCTAGGTTTGAAGAATTGGGTTGTGGCAGTTTTATAGTTTGTCTGATCTGGTATTTTCTGGTAGTGGTAGAAGAAATGTTCTATGGTTCAGTTGTATGGGATCCTTGGCTAATTGTTGCCCAAATTGTTTGTCTTCAATGCCTATACTATATCAGTCTTGGTTTATCTATGTCCATTCTCGTTGGCACTCATGTATCATGGATGAGTCTTGTGTATTTCTTTGACTTCGCTACAATCACTGCTTCTACTACCACTGGTTGGTGTGTTATTGCTTCGATTCTGGTGACCTCAATTACTGGGTGAGCATATAATTCCGTTTGCTTTAATTCATCTATGTTTATGACACATGTTTTGTGACTATAATGTGAAATTGTATGGTTCCATTGTCAGGGATGATTAATGAATTTAGGATGTCCTGATTTTATGCGGTGTACATTAATTTGGTAGTCGTTTAAGTTGCTGTATGGTATAATGCAAAATGGATAGTAAAGATGGATTAGTTAATGTCATCTTGATGTTTCCCTTGTTAACGCATTTTTCATTGTGTATGTTTCTGCTATTTGCGATCATTCTCACATACTAGCTTGGTATCGGGTTTGGATTATTTTATGCCATAAGACATGGCTAATAATTTAGTTGTAACTATAATTTCATTTTGTTACATGTTCCTTTTCATTTACATTTATGTTCATGGATGTTAAAAAAAGGCCCAGAATCAGGTTAGTTTTACAGATTCATATTTGAAATTTCCAATCTCCTTGGTTCCTTGTTTAACTTACATACAAGTAACTCTTCTTTGTGAAGGGCTGGATTTATGCTTTATATAGTTGAGATGGCAAAGAAGTGCTTAGATTTTTCAGCAACTCTGTACATCATTCATCTTTTTATATGCATTATATATGGGGGCTGGCCTTCCTCAATCACATGGTGGGTTGTTAATGGCACTGGACTTGCAGTGATGGCTTTGCTAGGTGAATATCTGTGCATTAGACGTGAACTGCTAGAGATTCCGATAACACGCTACAGAGCAAGTGAGAAAATTTTGCCAGCATACATTAAATTGCTTACTTCAAACAATATCATATTGAAGTTTATCATTTATTTATTTTTTATTTACTCATGTGTATTTTCATATATCCTTTTTTTTGTTTTGTCAAATTCATAAATAGTGGCTTTGACTCATTTTTTTTGATGAATGTTGTTCAGGTGTTAGTAGTGTAGGATTCCATATGTTATGTGTCATGCTGCCTACTTTCATCTCTATGCTCTGCTGGATATGGGCATTTGCTCTCCAACTTTTTTATTATGTTCTTCGAAGCTAATGATCTCAAAGTTGTTTTATGCCTGAACTTTATTTAAGCTGATAATTCAGATTGATTCCTGAAATAGTAAAACAGATAAATGGAAAAAAAATTTTGTGTTTCAGTTAGTAAAAGAGAAGAAATGTTAGTGCTAATCTTTTTCATGTTTATTTAGATTGGTGATCTTCTATTTCACTATTGTTTTTGGTTTATAACATTGTAGAAGGTCATGTGCATGCTAATCAGTTTGAGGCTTTTGATTGCTTTAATTATTTGGATAAAACTTCAAGAAAGCAACACTAGTTGCTTGTCCTTTCTTTTTCTCTTATAAGTTCATAATTTCTTTATATCGGCTGAACTAATTTGACTACTTCATGCAGATGTTTAAATAACAAGGACAACTCGGTAGGCAGAACAATTTTCTATGGGGATTGCAATGGTAGTTCCGCACTGCTTTTGAAGGATAAAAGCTCATTAGATACCAATCTAATCTGTGACAAAAAGAATTGTTTGAAACCTATGATTATATTTCTATGCATGTGGGGACGAGGGAGAGCAACAGAAGAAGTTTTAGTTGGTGCTCATTTGATGGTTTTTGGACCACATCAGACTTGATATGCATTGTGTAAGGAAACTGGTAACGTGCAATCATGGGTGTTTTTTTGAGAAAGATGATGTGATTTTTGCACTGTTTTCTTGATTTGTGTAGTTGATTAGTTTTTTTTTTTTTTTTTTTTTGATAATACCAATGTTGAGTTTCCTGGTATGTGAATGAATCGGGCACTTTTGCTGTTTATCTGAGGAGAATATTTTCTATAGGGTTCCTAAACTAAAATTTGACTGTAAAATTGGTTAATGTTCTTTTCCTTCAATTGTGTTGACTTGGGCAACTGTATGGGTTTGGTCTGTGTGCTACTAAGTTGGTTGACATCCTGCAACTATATAGGTACTTTCCTTTTGGTTGCTGAAGGCTAGTCATACTCATTGTTGATCTTGGTTTTGCTATTATACACATGCACCTGCTTGCCTGGTCATTTATGGAGAACAGCTTCCTTGATTGCACAAAAGAGTTGCATACCAAATTTATTACACACCCAGTGCAGGACAGGATGGGTTGGTCAGCAAAATGGAGTGAGGCACAGGGTCCCATCGTGTTTTTTGTTATGGAGCTACGTTTAACTTTTTTAAACGAATCACAGTCGTATTGCATGGAACAAATGGCCCTAGGCATCATGCTTTGTTAGTGGCATGGAGAGCAAGATGAATTTTGGATCAGAGAGGACTTTGATTTAGTGATCTTGGCTTCTTGCTTTTCTTAATTTTTGGGCAAATTCTTGCTTATCTTTAGAATTGTATTGATGGTCATAGTTTTAGGATATAACTGGTGTCTCTTCTCTGCAATGTACAAGAAATCTACATGTGTAGTTGAATATGTACTTCACATTTTAGATTATTTTTCTGCTATCCGTGTCTATACACCCTAATTACTCCATTCATCAGCTCAACCCATTGAGGCCTCTCATGGAAAGCCTTGTATTGAGTTTCTTGGTTTGGCTGCAAGACTGCCAAGTCCCTTTTTTTTGTTTCCTTGTTTTTGGCGGTTGTGTATGTCTGGTTAAGGCCATGTCACCTGAATTATAAACTTATCTTCTATCTCCTTTATCTTTTAGCCCTGTTGCTTGTCTGCCGGCCGCCTTTCTGTCATCTTTTATCATCAAAAGATCCGATATCCTATGGATTATTTTATCTGCCCTTTTTTCAGTAATTGCCGGTTACAACATGCCAATTTTATTGTGAAATAAATCTTCAACGACAGAATATGGTTCTGGTTTTGAGATTGTATAGCATTAGCTTTAAGATTGCTATATTATTCTAGTCTTCAATTAAAATTAAGAGATTTAAAACATTGTCATCTTGCCATGAAAATAAATTTCATTACTTTGTTTCAGTTACTATAAGCTCCCATCATGCGTGGCCTGCTTTAAATATTGTCAATACGAGAGCCTTCAAAATCTCTTCTTAGAAGAGTATGACCGTCATCTTTTAAGTTAAACAATACATCTAACGCTCTCTTTAGAATTCTTCCTAGACTGCCAAAGCTTAAAAGTTGTTAGTTACCACCTTCATTTCCTTATATTATCGCAGCCTTGCGAGAATTCATTTATGCATGAGCCTTCCACAAGGATGAAATATCTGACACAGCTTCTGCAATTGTGAGATAGAGGCCGTTCAGTCCAAACGACTCCAAAACTCCTGACTGATGCAACTTTTCCATCACACTTCCGACAGGATTTACCAACACAAGCTGCAAAGAGAAAGCACCAAGATTGGTTGAAATAATCCAAGAATGTGGCATTCTGAGAATAATTCAGTCAGGATTTCTTACCTGAAGTGATCTTTTCTCCAGCATCTTTCTTAGTTCACGTACCATGTCAATACCGCTTGTATCTATGGCTGTCACAGCTGCAAAAGGAGATAGAAAGTCTGTAAGCCAATTGCAGCAGGAGACTTTCTGTGGGAAATTTCTCGAGGAAAAATTTAAACAACTTACCAGTCATGTCCAGGATTATGCATTTCAGTGTACTCCCTTTGTTTGTATTTATCCACTCTTCCTCCTCCCGAATCCATCTTAATATTCTTTCTTGAAGGTAAGTGGAATTCGCAAAGTAAATGGGAGATTCAACAGATAGAATGAGAAACGAAGGGACTCTTAGAGCATTTGTGTATCGGTTGAGGCTGTGGTATACTTGAGTCCCTGCAATATTGCCTAAGACCGCTGTGTTTGGCCTGGTGACATGCAAGAGAATCTTGAACACCGAAATTCCAACCTGATTTTTAGACCGCACTGTCAGATAATGTCCGAAGAGCACAGTGACAAAGGAAAACAAAGAAAACTAGAAACTGGGAGCTTACAGCTATGGCGAGGCCAAGGGGCACAGATATGAAAAGAACCCCAAAGAAGGAACACAAACAAGCCAGGAAATCAAGCTTGTCAACTTTCCATAATTTATATGCAGACTGATAATCAATGAGCCCTATCACTGCTGTTATAATGATGGCTGCCAAGATGACGGTGGGAGTGTAGTAAAACAATGGCATGAGAAACAGAAGAGTCACAAGCACTGCCGAAGCCATTACCATGTTAGAAACTGCTGTCTGAGCTCCAGCATTGTAGTTCACAGCAGATCGAGAAAAGGAGCCTGGAAGAGTAGTCAGAACACTGACATGCTTAGAAAATCTGAAAACTTGTTGACATAAAAGTTAGATGGTGAAATGAAGAATGGATCATCACCTGAGGTAACATAGCATGAAGTGCATGAACCAACCATGTTCATGAAACCAATAGCCATCATTTCTTGGTTGCCATCAACTTGGTAATTCTTTAAAGTGGCAAATGTCCTTCCCACTGCAATTCCTTCCTGTACAAAATGAAAGATTTACACACTTAGAAAAAGTGATTATACATAAGCAAGTTCGTGAAAATACTTGTGTGAAAAGTAGATCTTATTCCATTAAATAATGTAGGGAATGGTCAAACTTGACCATGCCATCCAAAATGTAGGAAAATTACTGCATAATTACCTAGAAAGATTTTGGTGCTAGTTTTGGTGACTTACAGTGAGAGAAAGGATCCCAGTAACAAGGCCAGTTTTGATAGTGACAGCCAGGAAAGCGCCATTAAAGTATAACATGTTTGACGAAGGTGGATTTAAACCCTTTGGCAAGTGACCGATCTGAAAAACAAGGAAGTAAAAAATTGCATTTAGTGGTTCCACCAGAGACTCCCCAATGAAATCTATGTAAAGGATTGTGAAAAGAAATTTTCTGGACTTACAATTGAGATTCCATGAGTCTTTGATTTGATGCAAAAGACTAGAAGAGTTGAAAGAATAACTGATGTTAACGGGGCAGCAGCTGACACCCAGAAAAGCTTTGGTTTCCTCATGCTCTGTGTCGAATCATTAAAAAGATGAGACGTTGATAGAGGTTTTGAGAATAATTTTGCAAGTAAAAGGACACTTACAATATGCCTTGTTGTCAACAGAAAAACTAGGAAGCTGAGCCCCAACACAACAGTTTGCCAGGACCACTGCACATGCAACTTTCACTATTAGATTGTGACTGAAGTAACAAAAGTAACAGTATCTATTTTTCAACCTAAAAGTTCTCTTTTTAACTTTGCATATCAGCCGTTGTTGAGTTTCTAGAATACATATTGCTTGCTCTCAGTAAAGCCACTAACCTCATCTCTGTGGCTGAAAACAGAGGACATTACGGGAATAAATTGCATCCTGTTGGTGAAATGAACAATTCCAAGCAATCCTTTGAGTTGTTGCAATGATACAATGACTGCTGCTCCAGCCATGAACCCGATAAGTGTTGCCTTGGAAAGAAAATCGATTATGAATCCTAGCCTGCAAACAATTTAACTAAAATCAACTTTGAAGGCTTTTCGGTCTTCCCTTGAGACCAATTTCTGTTATGTTTGATATGATTATCATCTTCATCGTCCACTAAACAATCAAACCAAAAAATCAATTTGTGAAATTTCTACGATTTGATACCTTAGTACGCCTAAAGATGCCTGAAAAACACCGGCAAAGAAGGTGGCAGTGAAGGCCAATTTGAGATACAAAATTGGATCTTGAGTGTATGAAACAGCCTCTTCAAGCATTGATCCCATAACCAAAGAAGCTATGGAGACTGGACCAACACCAAGATGTCTAGAACTCCCCAGAATAGAGTAAATCAATGGAGGAACAAAGCTTGAATCTGCATATATTTAAATAATCCCAGTTCATAAATTTATTGAAACTATTATCAGCGCTTTAGTAAATCAAAAGTAGTGTCATGAAGTGTATACTAACAGAGTCCAACTATTGGTGGCAAATTTGCAAGCTTTGCGTAACTGATTCCCTGCATTAAAGAAAGATAAAAGTTTCATCGTCAAATTGAATTTTCATCGTGTGATGCAAAGCATGAAACTAAAAAGACAGTAAACTGAAATTCATTACGAGGACCGCGGTCAAATCCCAGATGTTTTTAGTCAATATATAATTACAAGAAAACAGTATTTGATTCAGAAAATAATAAAACCGCCACTCTAATGATCCAAAATAAATGGAATATATACAGTAATCCAACTCAGAGTCCTTTGTCGACTACTAAAACACATATACATGATGATGTATGTATGTGTGTATATGTATGTATGGTGCATACACGTTATAATATGTTACCTGAGGGATGGCAAGGCTGGCAATGGTGAGACCAGAGATGATATCAGATCTCAGGAGACGGAGATTGTACTGAGGCCCCCACTGGAAGATGGGGAAGAAGAACTGAAGCCACAGGACGAGTTTCTGACAGCATTGCTTGTTCTTGAATCTGTGAAGTGGGTCATCAGGGAAGAAGATTTCTGCTAAACGTTGCTTGAGTTTTTGAAAAGTAGTCTTGTGGGGTGGCAGGCAAACGTTGTGTATCTCCATCGGTGACCTTGTTGACAACTCTGAAGAGATTCTGATAATGGTCTCCTTAGTGTCATTGCTGGGGTTGGATAAATCTTCAACTCTGTTTGAATTTACGCCCATTTTTCAGTGTAAAAAGACGGGGAGTGGATGAATGAGAATGAGAATGAGAATGAATGAAAGGAGTAATGGTCATTCTTGGGGAACCAAGTGAATCATGGTTCATGAATTTATAAGGAAACAAATGGAGAGACGTGGGTGGTGGTGACGGCAGTTACTAAGCAGTGGTCCTATTCGATTTCTAAGGGTAAAATGGTCATTTCGTTGGTTTTTTTTTTTCTTTTTTGACTTTCTTAATTAATCCTAGGCAGCTTAATTATGACTAATTAATTATTTAACAATCTCTCGGATTTTAACATTACCTTATATAGTATTATTTATTATATATGCTTATATATATAATTTGGCATATATAATATAATATATATATATATATATATATATATATGTATGTATGTATGTATTAGAATAATTATATACATACATACATATATATATATATATATATATATATATATATACCAAAAATATAAATACAGTAAACTTTGTACAAATTATAGCCCCTAGAAATAAAGAGTTCAATAAAATGAACTTAAAAAAGGTCACTTCAAATATGCAACTTTAGTAAATAACAGAAATAGTACTGCATAAGAAGGGAATATCTTCCCAAAAATTTCGACCTCCTTTCGCTGCCTAATGTAGAAAATGACCATTCAATAGTCGCGTAGGCTTCCCAATTTTGATGCCATCACTTTACACCATTGATAAAAAATCGACTCCATTTTAGCCCATCCACATATGATTGTGCCATATAGAATTGGGAACATTCCATTGTAATGCTTCTTCTATCTTCTCTCATGTCTGGCCTTCTTAATTAGATTATTTACTTGGAGGTTAAATGCTTCATATTGTTAATTGTGGCTAGGGATTTCATGTCCATAATTTAGTACTAGAATCTTATCAGAAAAAGGACTAAACTTCAAATATTGTTAAGTTAATTACAGTGACAATTATTTTTCATAAGCTGGGTTTGTTTTTAGTAATCATCATGTTGATGACTAATGAGAAAACAGTGCAGTAGAAGTTCTCTCCTTGTAGGATTGTTTGGAGCCAGACTTCTTCTAGTTTGGTTCAAGTTTAGACCTGCCCTTGACTAGGTTATGTATTTCTTTCTTTCTTTCTTCTTCTTCTTCTTTTTCTAATGCTTTTGATTCTAAATTATCTTGTAGGACAAAGTTGTCTCTGAAGTTATCTTAATAATCCAATGAAAGTTTATATTTAATGTTAGGTTTTGTAAAAAAAATATCACATGTTTGAGAGTACACACCTTCAAATTCTGTCAATTTCTTGTTTTAATTGTTTAGGATATGTTTGGTTTGAATCTTCGCCCATATGGGTATGTCTTTAGTAATATAAACTTTAAAATGTGTCATAGAATTTGGCTTTGCTAGAAAATGTTTAGGTAATAACTGCTTCCCACATATGCCTACTTAACAAAAATGAGATATTAGCCATTACTTGTTCATGAAAAAAAAAATTATATATTAAAGTTTTAAAAACTGCACTAAACTGATTGGTTTCACCAATATTTAATATGTATCACGATCAAATCGATTAACTAGTAGTTTATTTTGACAAAAAACCTTTATGTTGATGTCAGTATAAAATTTAGAATTTTTATTATTTATCTTTTGAAATAGCTAGTACTCAAGCATGAGCCCTAGACATTTCAAGGCATGGGCAACCATTTGCTTATTATTTAATTTATATTTTTCATATTATAAGGAAAATAAAAAATTTTATACTTATTGGGACTTAAAGCCAGCACTTCATCAATAAAAAATCATAGTATATATGATATCAAGTCAAATTCTTTTATATATATATATATACATATATGATTCAAGATTTTATATTTAATGATTAGATATTCAAAATTACTTTAAATATTATTTCTATTTTATATTTAAATAGTTTATCAGATTTGACCAACGTTCAGCTGGTATAACTGTTGAGGGATCTAAGTTAACCTTTTCAAAGTAAACATTATAGAGAAATAATAATGAATATTGCATTCAAATTTTAAGTGTCTATCATAATGTCAATTATTATTATGCCATTTATTTAAATGCGACAAAAAATATAGAAAAAATATCTGCCGTGTCAGGAATGATGATTATTAAATGTTTTTCTAAAGAGTGGTCTTAGAAAAGAAAACGATATGTATAAATTGACATTGAAAAATTGTGAGGTTTTTGAGCATTTCATTGCACCCATGCACGCTAAGAATTAGATCCTTCCTGGATTTTACGTTTCTCTTATTCTCTCATCTCAACTATACATCTTTCATAAGTTGACGTGAACATATTTTGTTACTTGACAGACTGTGCAGGAATATTAGAGACCATGATATTTTTGTCCTTTAGAGTGATTTCTTTTTCACCTCTTGTTAACATAAATAATATATTTCCTAGTGTAAAATCAAGAATGAATAATATTTTTTCATCTTTGTTAATGAAAAAATAATATTAGGACTTGAAATTTCTGTTTTATTCCTACCATTTGATTTTTTTAAATGTCATATAACTCTAAATTAACAAAAATTAAACATAAACTATTTAAATATCTAAATTATTAATAAATTATTTATTTTCTTTTCCTTTTACTTTCGTCATTTTGTTCACCTCTTCGTATAGATAAAAGTGTCTTAATCATATAATTATATAATAGGGGATAAATTATAATTTATTTTTTGTTAGGTTATTGGAAATTTAAAACAAATTTGAGGTCATTCGAAAAATTTTGAAATATATTTATGCATAGTAGTTTGAAAAATGATGTTACACCCCCAAGCTTGAACAAAATACAACAAATCATGAGTGTAAATGCTATGTTACAATTATTGGGGTTATATAATAGTTTCAAAATATATGAAGATTTAAAAAAATCTCAATCAAAATATATGGAATCTTGAAAGCATACATTTTTAAAATATTAGATCGATCATTTACTCTTTTCAGTGTTCTGTATGCATCCCTCTCATGTCGAAAGTAATTTATATTTCATATATATATTCTTTGAGATTATTGATTATTCATTATCTGACATTGACACTTGAAAATTTATTTACGTATCTTCTTTTCTCTAACGATTTTGGCGTTTACAACTTGTCTACTATACCACCGTGAATATTGTTTGCTTCTATTTGTATAATTAATATTTATTCCATAAAAAAATTTGACTATTAATCACCAAACATTTTTCCCGAAAAAAGAAGTGGGATGCATCAATGGAACTCGTCAGGTATATGACTGACTATCTATCTACCTAAAACACAGAATCGTTGACACCATTCAAAAGAATTGTTGCCTGTTTAGAGCAATCACGTAATTTGCCAGCTTGATATGCATTGCAGTAATTTATGTTTCTATGCATTTCAATATGCACCACCAAATGCAATGATATTTGAGGGCAACAAGAGGGAATAATATTGACTTTAGCCGTATATGTAACAAATTAAAGGCTGCTTTTAGATTCTAGTTCTACCCACTTTTCTCCGCATCCTTCTAAACGACTCCATAAAAAAAAAAAAAAGGCTAGGGACAACGACGCTTAGAACAATCAACATTGTCCTTACGCGGCGAGAGGTTGGAGTTTCTTGCTTGCTCCCTACAAATTTTGTAAAGGTCACAGAGAATTTATAGATATAGACATATATACGCATCCATCCACCATTAGTGAATCGTGTTAAAGCACAATTGCTTTTTGAAAGATCGGCCATTTGAATAAGATTGACGGGAATATTCCTGGTGTTGAATTTGTTTATTTTTGTATTTGATGCGTTACACATGGTGAGATTTCATTGGGATTTTTGGTTGATATTTGATTTCATTGTGGTTGGGAATTTTCCATAGTTTAGGGTTCTTATTTCAACACCTCAATTCTCTAGGTCGACTCTATGTAATTAGACGTTAATTTAAAACAAAAACTACTTTTGAAAAACTTATTGGATTCAACAACTTTTCATAATTGTTTGTTAGAATGTTTTTTAGGTCTTTCAAAGTATACACCTAGCTAGTGGATTCATTATCATAGAGTTTTATTTTAAATTTTAAGTCGTTTATAATGTCGATTTCGAATATAATTAAAATAAGATATCTTAATTTTTTTTTTTTTTTTATATATATTTCAATATCCAAGTGTTTTAAAGCAATCTTAAGAGTATAATATTTCATGGTATAATATTATAACTTTAAAATTCACACTAAAGAGGAAAAACAAAAGAAAGTTATGTTCTTCTTTTCAAATAAATTACTGTTATTATTATAAATATTTTGTTTCAATTTAATTAGAATAAAAATAAACCATTAGTATAATGTTTAAAATAAGAATCCTTTAGTTATTCTAATTTACACGTAACTTCTCCTCACAGGTCCTATAAATATAATTAACCACTGAAAGGGAAATAGAGACATCCTTATACATTCAATACATTGGAAAAACTGCTATGAGAACAAGATTTTAAGTTATATACTATATTCAATATTCATAGTATTCATACCACATATGATATACATCAACTAATACTTTATACTATAAATATAAATATTTTAACTATTAGAGCAAACCACATTAAATATCTTTTGTTTTATCTATTTAATTTTTTTTCTCAATTATCCTTCACTCTTATTAACAAATATTGGGTATAACCAGATTCTTATCACTATTATTATAATCTAATTTATGTAAGGCTATGAATTGTACACATTAATTAGTGATGAGAAATCTTATTAACAATGATATTTGGAGGGCTTTTATCACATTATGTTACTCCATATTTTTGCAATGATAGATGGTAGCCTAGAACTAGGGCTGAATTCGAACCAAATATATTTGGATTCGTTTTTAAATTTGACTCAAACGAGTTCGAAACGAATTGAACGAACTCAAATATGAACACGAACCCGAACTGTAATTTTAAAATTCAGCGAACACGAGCCCGAACATGAACTATGCGAACCGAACACGAACACGAACCCGAACTTAAAATAATAATTTTTTAATTAAATTTTATTAATTATTTGTATTAATTATAATTTTTAATAAATATAAAAATGAATTATATGAACCGAATATAAATATGAATACGAGCCGAATACTAACTTAATTATATGAACCGAACATGAATACAAACTTTGCTATAAAAATATTCGATCAATACGAATACGAATTCGAATCCGAACAGTACGAAACGAGCCCGACTATGAACATGTTACTGTTTATGTTCGGTTTGACTCGAATCTAGCCCTACCTAGAACTCTCCCTCATTATGCGGGACCAAGTCAACCCACAAAGATGACTAATAACTCATTGCCAGATCATAGCATGGCTACTAAACCAAAATTGGATGATGGTGACTCCTCTATAATGTCACCCTATAGATAAACAATGCTATCTTCATAGCACTCACCTAATCAAAAAGACCTAGGGGAATAGCTATAAGAACATTTGTATAAGGGTGAGCAAGATCTAATTTGGTACAATTTAAGAATTTTTAAAATCAAACGAAAAAAAAAATGATTTAAAAAAATTTTAAACCAAATCAAACTATTCAAGGTTTCAAACTAAATCCAATTAGTTTAATTCAATTTAAATTACGACTTAAATCTACTAAAAATCATTTACTTTTAAATATTTAATAAATAATAATTGAATTATAGTTATGTAAAACATAAAATAAACATGTAAAATAAACATGAAATACTTATACATAAATATGTAAATGAAAAAACAAAAAAAAAAAAAATTAAAAACAAGTGATAATCCTAATTACACATTGAAAAATTTTGTGAATGGTGTGGTAATGACTAATTATTCAACTAATACAATCACTATCACTACGATTACGTCTAACGTCACTTATTTATTATAATAGCCCAAATTTCTTAAAGTGTTCCAGTTTGAGTTCATGTTCAATTGGGGGAATATAATTTCTAAAATTGAAACAAATTACCACGAAATTGATCAATTACAATAAATCATAAATAGAAAGTTTAAATATAAAAAAAATAACAACATAGATTTAACTGCTCATCAAGTTTCTTAGATATTGAGAATTCAACAATGTTCCTACACTAGAACCAAATGCAAAAAATAAATTACTTAGAATTGTCACTTTACATCAATAGTCTTGAGTGAAATAACTAGTAGTTAATTAATGACCAAAAAAGAGGAATAGAATGGATTAAAAAATTATGGCTTGCAAAGCAAAGGAGTAATAGCCACAAATATCTCCTCAAGATAATTTTGTCTTTTTAATTAATAGCAGTGTATCATTTATTATTTTATGTCCTTGATATTGGTGGTATGACGATGCATGTGGGCGATACACGCCCTTATATGTGACAAGGGTAAAAAAGGTCTTTTCTTGTGTAAGGATAAATGCAGATTTTTTTAAATACCGGTCGATGCACACCCATGCACGAAGAAAGTGCATGTCCTTGTGTATGACCAGTTGGAAGATTTAAACTTTCCTAAAGTAAAAGATCATGTATGAGAGGATGTATAGTCATACATGACGTGCATTTGAATTGACTATATTTTTGACGATCACAATATGCAATTTTGGATAAAGTAAGGTTTTCATGATCACGTGTATATCATATATAGTTGTGAGTGACGTTATTTAGTAATTTTATATAAAGGGTGTGTTGTTTTGAGAAAAATATTTTGTGATTAGTTTCAAAAAACAAATACGTATAGAACATAGAGAGAGAGAAAGATCAAAGAGTTGACAAATATTTGAGCATGATTTGTAGTTATTGGACTAGGAAAGACTTGGCCGGAGTTTGGATCTTTGCCACTTGAAGACTTGAGCACCATCAGAGAAGAGCTAGGTAGGTTTTCTATGTTGTATTGGTTTTCAGATCATACCATGATAACTATCAGATGTGTTGTATAACATAATGTGATAGTAAAAAATTCGATTAATATATGTATTTGTGTTTTTTGTTACGGTATTATGCAAGTTAATATTGATAATGAGCTATGTAGTGGGATATGATTAATATATGCTTATTATCAGGTATCTTGTGATGGCAAAAGCATGATTAAGATGAAGACTATATTTGAAAGTGTCAAAGTAGGTTTTGGATGCCAGAAAATGTTAGAATTGAAAACGTAAATGACGATGTACAGGTGTGCATAAGGTTGGTCATAGTTGTGCATATTGAAATTAATACATTATCATTAGCACTTCAATTAATAATTTTTATAAATGCAATCTCTCAATTCATATGTTTATTAAAATAACTTACCAAAAAATTTTGAAATATTAACTTTATATAGATAATATTATTTTAAAATTATTCTATGGTGTTTAGTTAACTTTTTTTTTTAATTGGAAAACTCTATCTCATATGAAATTGATCAATCTTTAACTAATTAAAAATGTTAAATTTAACGGTTTATAATTACTAGTTTAGGTGAGCCTTACCCTTATCATTAGGTCAAGTCTTTATTGTCAATGTTTAATTAACTTAACAAATATATATATAGCGGTGACATGGACTCGATTGGAAAAAAAAAATCTCATAGTGTTTGTTATGTGACATAATCATTAATTTAAATCTACGTTACTGCTCTACACCAGTAATATATATTAGGAGGGCACATCTTTGACAAAACTAAACAAAATTAAATAATTGATTAAGCTGTACATATATTGATTTGAGCTTCCAAGAAGCTGTACATACGATAGTCAAATAAGGCAAACAAAAAGCCTAAAGGAGGCACCACTTACTGCCCACCACAAGAAGTTTAATTATAGATATGGTGATGAGCAACTTTTCTTCGTTAAAACTGGAGGCTGCCATCAACTTCAATTCAAATCTGCAGATATGAGTTGAGTTCTACGTGTAATTCAGCCCGTTGTCAACGCAGCCGAAAGAGAAACAAAAGGTGAAAATAATATGCAGTGGCTCAAACACGTCTTTTGAAAAAATATTGAGAAAATTGACTTAAAGGGATGTAAGTGCAAGTGCAAGACTACTCTAAGTGCTTATTATCCCCACAATCTGCTAAGCTTTTAATCCACTTGAGTACATTCAATTTTGAACAAAATTGAGGACATTCGAAGTGCTTCTGTCTGAATACGTCACTTTCCTTGGTCTTCAATGGCATTCACGTTTCCTTATCGTGTTATTCGTGGCTCGTGCCAGTCCTTTAGCTGCAGCACATTGTATTTGGTAGCAGAAAGTGAAAATGTAAACTGATTTATAAAATTTATAATATTTATTGGCATTAATCATTAAAAGTTGTGATACATTTTTATTCGCTAGCTTGATAGCGAAAGGATAATGCATAACTCATTTGACTCTCAAAATTGTACTTCACAACTGAAAAATTTAAGAACAAAATTTAAATATAACATAATTTTCACTTCTTAGCTTATATCTATAGGATTAAATGTTAATTATAAATATGAAATTAAACATATAGAGGAAACACTCTCTATTTATGAAATTAATTTTCAAACTTCTTATTATTCAGTTGTTGTATTTGGATTTGAAATGTTTTGAGCATCCTATTTCGTTTGTTAAAATTCCACTTGAGCGATGAACTAAATTTAGTTCAATAGAATGGGCTTTTAGCGACGTTTTTTGTGTGTTTTAGTGGTATTTATAAACGCCGCAAATAATCTTATCGTCGTTTGACCAAACGTCGGTATAAGCTGCGTCTGTAAAGGTTTTACCGACGTTTCAAGAAAACGCTAGTAAAACCCCCTAAAAAGCGCTGCTAAATCCATAGTTAACATACAAACCAACTCTCCAATCGATTGGATTTCAATCATTTGCTCCAAATTCTGATACAAAACTTAATAATTAATATACTTTAATAAATAACAAATAAATAACAAATAATAAAAATTAATACAAAACTTACAATTTCATCTCCAAATGAGAGTCAAGTTAAAGAAGAGAAGAATGTCGTCTCCAAATGAAGAAGAAATGGCCGAAAAAAACCATCGAAAACACGCATGGAACCGACAAACACAGCAGCCACAACGGGAGAAAACAGAGCGCAGCGGCTGGAGGAAATGGGAGAAGGAAGAAGAAATGTTCGCGGGTTAGGTTTAAAAAGACTTTTACCGGCGTTTTTTAAAAATGCCGATAAAACTAATTATAACGGCGTTTTATTAAAATGCCGTTAAAACGTATTCTTTTAACAGCATTTTGGTAAACACCGTTAAAAAATCGTCGTTAAAAGCCCATTCTATTGTAGTGAAAATCTCCTTATTAACTATTATTCTTGGACTCCCTCCAAAAAGCCGTAAGAAGATTGCATCATATGATTTGAATTATAAAGCTAACATGCAAAATAGAAGGAATAAGGAGAAGCAGTAGAAGTTGCAAATGTACGAAGGATGTGAACAAATACACTAGTTAATTTCAAAGCTAAACGGAAAGAAAATTTTCAGAGTTCAATGTGTAGTTTGTGCAAATTTGAACAATACACGTTTCAATTAAAAACTGATTGATTAAAAATAGAACAATTTGATGTCATATGTACAAAATGAAGAAATAACATAAAAATATTTTTTAAAAAATGCATGAGAAAAATGTGTACATCAAAACCAGTTATGAATAAAGTTCTTAATTTTGCAAAACTCTTACAATTATGATTACGAATTTTGTTAATATAGAAAGTTTTTTAAGGCTAAGTGCCTCTACAAATGTACGAGTTATTTAAATTGAATTATGTGGCTGGCATTTTCTTTGAGAACCGAAGGAAATACAGTTCAGTTTGATTTCAATGCGGGGAAATTAGATGATTTTGTGATAATAAAAATTTCTAAAAACATGATTGTTTAGATTATGGATGTATGTTCATTAGATTAACCTATTTTAATTAGCACTAGGCCAAACAACTTATTCCCATCAATTTTTTAAAAATTAAATACTTATTTATTGATCAAAGTCAACGATTAAATTAAACGGTCAATTATTAAATTTAATTAGTTAAACAGGTATTTTTACTTTGTAAATAAAAAATAAAAAATTTAATTTTATAAAATATTAAAATATAAAATAATATTAAAATAAATAAACAATTAATTAATTAAAATTTTAAAATTAATAAAAAAATTTTAAAAGTTATCACTGTTGTTGACAAGGTAGCCTACGGCAGTAGTTACTGACAACATAACCACCTAATTAAATTGGTAGTATGATTTAACCATGATCAAATCTGACTATCGAAGGTTTGATAGAAGCCGTCAAATTTGACTGTCTTTATCATCAAAGATAGTTGAATACAATTGACATGTTTGAAATCGATCTTTTTTACTATTCTTGACGGCGGAGGCGCCTATATCCAGTTGCTAATCCAACCAAGTGGCCTTTTAAATATTTTTGTGTGGGAGTTGTTATTTAGGAAACCTTGGGGTGGGAATAAGTCTTTTGGCATAAAGTTAATTATATGATTACAATAACATAATTAAAATACCAAAAAAAAAAACAACGCCACTGAAATAGGTTTTTCCAAATTCGATTAGTGGGATTAAACAAGAGTGCAATGAGTTGAAATTTTAGTGGCGAATTAGGGTCCATCGATTATATATATTTATGTTTAAATAAGAATTCATAAAGCGCACTGAGAAGGGTGGTTGGTGACTGGTGAGTGGAAGAAGTTTATTCTTGGAATACACCATCCCATTTAATCTCTTTGCTATATTACATCCTTTTTATAATGTTGTTTCCAAGATATAATGATGCGTCAATTGACTCATATTTTCTCGTGTTCGTTATGTACTTTAGTCTTCCATTGAACCAGTCATTATTGAGGATCTAGCTCATCGATGTGTTGTTCATTTTCTGCTCTATGAACTCATCTATATGATAGTTGTGAAGGCACTAGAGAGGTTGATTAGAAACTAGTTTCTATTCAAAACTTTGCTGCTAGTTGACTAGTTCTTGAAAGGATAAAGTTCTGTGAAAGTGATTAAGTTTTGGGCACGATCATGTGGGCTGTGAAATTAATCAGTGACAAGGATAATCCATTTGTCTCTCAGTGAAAAGGATAATACTGCATTAGCTAAAACCTAGTCTGCCTTTTCTGGCTTCGAATCCACAGATTCTTATCAGCTAATTAATAAATTATAAACTTGTTCAATCGACACCCTCATGACACAAAAGAAAATATTTGCAGCATTGACTTCTGTTCATGCTTCTCATTCTGGCCTTATTACCCGTATCGATCACAAATTTTTTTTTATGAAATTTTAGACACAAGACATGGGACACGGTATATGTAATTATTACTCGTATAAAACCGTATCTTTTTCCACTACTTCCAGAATATGAAATGAAGGATATCTATTGGAGTTGTGTCATCATGACATTATAAATTATTTTTAACTATAATTTTTTAAAGTAAGCTCAAGTCTCGTTTTATCTCAAATTCAAATTCAAACTTCAAATTTTCTAACTCTTTTAACTTCAAACTCAAACCTTGCAATATATATATATTCTTTCGAATTGATTAATTGTTTACACTCAGCTTGATTTGATTGAGTGGAATCCTAATACCAACTTAATTGAAGAACACATTTTATTTCAGATTTTGATGTAAATTTTGAAGGTGTTCAGGTCAACTAGTGCTTTAACAAAGGTGGTTGATGGGACATAAAATAAGTAGAATGTGTTCTGGGAAAAACGTAAGTATATTGCTTACTGTATATTGATAATTGACTTGTGCATTGCATGGGATAAAATGAAGTTCTTGTATTTTATTTCTAACGATTTCAAAATCTTAATTGTCATATAGATTGGTCAAACCTACTCTTTCGGTAGGGATGATCAATGACAGGAGAACAAATTACATATTAACCTGTACGGTGAATTTAGATGGGTTCAATCCATAATCTTATTCAAAAGCTATTAATAAAGAAACATTTGTTATTATCTATCAATGTTTTTGCAATTTTTTAAGTATTAAATAATATTTTTTTTATTTTTTAACCATTTCCACGTCTTCAATAATTGCAATCACTTTTATACCATATTGAGATTATTACAATGCCCATTAAGTCACTTAATTTCATATTTAAATAATTGCACTTATTAGAAGGAGACATTTTTAGCATCTTACTTGCACTATAGCATTGTAATACCATGAATTATTCTTTTTATATTATTCAGATACTTGGATAATATCATCATTGTGAATGCATATGCTTGGTTTTCTAATTGAATTATGTTAAAAATCGAGTTGTTTCTTGATGTTTTTCATCTATTTTGCATTGAATTCTATAACATATCAATATACCTTTCGTCCCATCACTGAATAATCCAGTGAGGAGTGAATAATAACTTCATCGACAGTTAAGTGCTCCTGAAAAGCGAGACCAGCTCTTTCTATCAAAGAAAAGTGGAGCGATGCCAGGCCCAGACCTTCGAACCCAAGCAATCTAATAAGCACACACGCAGTCATACAAGACCGGGTGATTGAATATGACTTGCTGACTGATCCAACTCTTCCTTTCGCGCTGTTGCTTCCTGCTTTCCAGCCTGAGCTTGCTGGGTGGTGAAGTAGTCCGTGAAGGTTAAATCACACTTGTGTTAAGCAAGCAGAGGAGTCAAGCCTTTTTTAAAACTGGTTTACTTAAAAACCCTAACAATACCACTAAGAAATAAAATGCAATACAATTGGAATTTTAATGAGAGCTCTAAATTAACAAAATGATAATTATTAGAAGATAAGAGTGTTTGAAGGGAAAATATGAGCAAATATAGAATCAAAGATACAGTGTAATTCATCCTTTAAAGCTAAACTCTCAGTTTTCATCAAACCTGAACTCTGAGATAAAAATATGAGTAGGGTTTTTGATGTGGCATCTCTGATGTTTTCAACTACACACGAAAAAGATAATCCAACTCAAATAAGGTTTACTTGTTAAAAAAATTAATAAATGGTAGATTATGAAAATGGTTTTAGACTTTCACGCTATGCATATGATTTGCCCTCAGAATTTATAGAGCCTCGACAGTATTTCAAATTTTATTGGTAGCCACCCCTGGATCAATGTTGTAAAAAAAAAAAAGGACCCAAGATTGACGGGCCCAAGGCCTAAATGTGTTCTGAACATAGAGATCCAGTCAATTTATCGTAGGCTTGTATTATTATTATTGGGCCAAACAAATATTTGCACCCAAGGTTTCCTTAACTGTCAGTGCCACCCAAAAGGATTTAAAAAGCCAAATATCGACCCTCCTTCTAATTATTTTAATATATTATAATAAATAACCAAAATACCCTCTATCAAAAATTAAATGGTATTAATATTAAAATAAAATTTAATATGAAATAATATTAAAATAATAATATAAAATTTAAAAATTAATTAAAATTTTAAAAAAATGTTAACAGAACAGTTATTGTCGCCAACAGTATCATTAGTATCGATGACTATTGAAAACCATATTAGGTGATAAAAAATGACTGCTTGGTTGAATTGATAATCTGATTTGACCTATTTGATCACAAAAGTAACTAAATTTAATTGTCAACGATCTTGCAAAAGTGATCAAATGCAGAAGCGACCAAATTTGATTGCTTTGGCCATTGAAGCTAGCCTAAAATGACCGGTTTCATGCATATTATTCGTCTCAGACCATATCTAACGATAGATGCAATCAAGCTGCCTCCAACATTAAGGTGACCACATCTGACCACCAATTTAATCTGGTTCTCATTTCTGACCACCTAATTAGATTTTTGGTAGTCACTGTTGTAAACGATACTATTTATAATGGTGATAAAATTTTAATTATTTTAATATTATTTTATATTTTTAATACTTTTATAAATTTAATTTTATTATTTATTATTTTTTAAATTTTGTTTATTCAAAAAACCAAAAATGTTTTATTAACCAATTAAATTTAACAGTTGACTTTAGTCAAAAGTGGGTATTTAGCTTTTTAACTTTTTGGATAACGCTTTGTTAGTTAAGAAAACCTTGGGTGGGAATTAGTCATCTGGCCTTATTATTAATTTCAATTGTTTACAAAGTTGAAGAGTGTTATAATTCGTGACACATTATATTTTCATCTTGGGTTTTCAGGAGTCGAAGTTTCTAAGCAAAGCCCAACAGTTGAAGTCAAAAGGGGCAACTATAAACTAACCAACATATCGTTGCCATGCCCAATTTTGCAATTATCAAATGGTCAAAACCTGTAGTCATCAAACTTGATCTTCACCATTCATTCCCACATTTCATCACAACCGACGGTCCCAACCACATCGGATGACAGCATATGCATGCCTGTTCAAATTATTGACTTTGCCCAGTTTTACTTAGCTGCAAAGTATTTCATAGTGTATATATACAAATGCTCATTTAACTCATTCCCCACATTCTCTGCAACCAATTGCAATTTCAAAAATTTCAAAATCCAATTCAGATTGTACCGTCAAGTATGGAAACGGTAAGCAAATTATAATTCATGAGCATTGTTATGTAAACACATTTTTTAAGGTCTCTGATTTTGATGGTATTATTATATGATTAAGTGTTAATTTTTATTTAATTAAAAATTATACAGTCATTAAATACAAAAGTATGTACACATATAGTATTATTGATAATTTATAAGTTATTATTCATTCTGTTGTCAACTGAGATAAAATGTTTGGATTTTGATTATAGTGTAATGGGTTTTTTTCCTTTGTTTTTGCATTGGACCTTTGACTTGTTGCATTGCAGCCTCTCAAACTTGTAATTGAGGTAAAACTCTTATCTGTATCGCAATTCATTGGTCTTTGTGATTAATGTGGCATTGTCAAACTATTTGACTGACATAACATTCTTCATATCAGAAAGAATTTATCAACACATCTGAAAGAGTTAAATCTGTTGATCTCCATCCAACTCAACCATGGTATTGCTTTGTCCCTCCTACATTAGGTTCATTATGTTATATAGTATTGTGTATAATTTAGGTTAATATTAAAATTTATTTTATGATGATTTGCTGCAGGATCCTGGCAAGTTTGTATTCAGGAACTGTGTGTGTTTGGAACTATCATTCTCAGGTAATAGCACTTATGTTTAATTAGCAACTGTGCCATTTTTCAAAATCCTTCAAAATCATGGGGATTGATTTTTAAATGTTTAACATTTCTTGATTTTTCTACCCCTAAGTAAGTTTCTTTTATTCTTTTGTAGTCTCTGGAGAAGTCTTTCAAAGTCACTGAGTCACCAGGTACATGACATATATTTTTTGAATTATAGACATTATTTCCCTATCTTCTTGATGATTAATTTTTGGGTTTTATCTATAAATTATTGTATATTTTTGGCTCTCTTTTCTTAACAAGATGAAAATTTGTGGTTTAATGTGTGTTTACAGTAAGAATAGCAAAATTCATATCTCGTAAAGACTGGTTTATTTGTGCTTCTGATGATAAATTTATTCGAGTCTACAATTACAATACCATGGAAAAGGTTAAAGAATTTGAGGCACATGGAGATTACATTAGGTCTTTGGCTGTTCATCCTACATTACCATATGTGTTGTCATCATCCGATGACAAGCTTATAAAGCTTTGGGATTGGGAGAAGGATTGGGAGTGTATTCGAATTTTTGAAGGACATTCACATTATGTAATGCAAGTGGCATTTAATCCAAAAGATGTCAACACTTTTGCAAGTGCCTCACTTGATTGTAGCATAAAGGTATGCTTGATATTTCATACATTTTCTTTGTTCTGTTTAGATCACCTATATATGCTCTAATGTTGCTCCCCAACTTAGATTTGGAATCTAAACTCATCAGCTACAAAGTTTTCCTGGGATGCACATTCAAAAGGGATAAATTGCGTCGACTACTTCACGAGAAGTGATAAAGCATTTCTCATAACTGGTTCTGATGATTTTACTGCTAAGGTTTGCAACTTGTTCGTTAACCATGACTGGATCAAGTTTATTTCATGAATGATATTAGCAATTTGACACTCCTGGTAAATCATGTTTGAATAGGTTTGGGACTATGAAACAAAAAGTTGTGTCCAAACACTAGAAGGCCACACTCATAATGTTACTGCAGTGTGTATCCATCCTGAGCTTCCCATCATCATTACAGTCTCCGAGGATCAGAATGTTTGTCTATGGAATGCTACTACATTCAGGTACCAGTGTAGTGGTTGATAATTTTTAAAAATTCCAAGTTTAAATGACTGAGTAGTCAGCCTTGTTCTTGATTATATTTATCTCTTCAAAATATTGCCTATGTAAATGTCCTCTACTCTTTAACTCGTTAGCTACAGATATTGTAGCTTTGATATCTTTTATCAGTTTTTGTGCAAGTCTAATTTTTAATTTGTGATTTATTGGCAGGCTTGAGAATACACTAAACTTTGGTCTTGAACGAGTTTGGAGTGTTGGATACAAGAAAGGTTCAAACCAGTACGTTTGTTGTTCATTTTCCTCTGGACAATGTTTTTCACTAATTGATTAGCTTATTACACATCATCTTCAATATTGAACGAGTTATTACTATGAATTTACCCTTCATAAACTAGAAAATGACCTGCAATCTGTTGCTTCTGTGAGCAGGGTTGCCTTTGGAAGTGACAAAGGAACCATCATGGTCAAAATTATCAACATTTGAGGTTGTATTTCTGAGACAACTGTGGTGTGTTTTGAAGAATAACTGTATCTTTGAGATCAGTGAAGATCAGAAGGAATAATGACTATAATGGCCAGTCTTGCTCTGTAGATTACATGTTGATCTAGCTTTTGTATCATGATTTGTGCTTGTATTGGACTTGTTCAATCTACCTTTTGTATTACATTCAGTTGAATAAATGGATTTCAGCAACAAAATTACCCCCTCTAATTTGTCATGGTGCTGCATAGTCTTGACTATATGGACTGAGATGCCTCTTCAAAATAAAGTCTAAAACTGTAATTACTTTCTAAGTTGTTTAATTATCAATAAACTTTGCTAGAAGCTTTGTTGATAATTACAAGTTAACGCAACCAATGATTTAAAGAAAAGGAGATAGTCTTCAATGAAACAAATATTCCACATCATCTTGATTAAGTGGTGTGCATATTAGAAGCCACTGATGAAAGAGGACCTTCTTCTCAATTAATTTCAGATGAAAATTGATCCCTGGAAACATGCACTTTACAAAAGTCTCTTACCTTTTTGCAACTGAAGGGTTTTCAAATGTTGAAATTTTAACATATATTTATCCTTTTGATAGAAGAAGACAGTCTTTTCATAATTGAAGGGTTTCCAAATATTGAAATTTTAAAGTATATTTGTCCTTTTGACAGAAAAAGACAATCCTTTCATAATTGAAGGATTTTCAAAAGTTGAGATTTTAGCGTATATTAATCATTTTGATAGAAGAAGACAGCCTTTTCATAATTGAAAGGTTTCCAAATATTGAAATTTTAAAGTATATTTATCCTTTTGATAGAAAAAGACAATCATTTTATAATTGAAGGGCTTTCAAAAGTTGAAATTTTAGCGTATATTTATCATTTTGATAGAAGAAGACAACCTTTTCATAATTGAAAGGTTTCCAAATATTGAAATTTTAAAGTATATTTATCATTTTGATAGAAAAAGACAATCATTTCATAATTGAAGGGCTTTCAAAAGTTGAAATTTTAGCGTATATTTATCATTTTGATAGAAGAAGACAGTATTTTCATAATTGAAGGGTTTCCAAATATTGAAATTTTAAAGTATATTTGTTCTTTTGACAGAAAAAGACAATCCTTTCATAATTGAAGGGCTTTCAAAAGTTAAAATTTTAGCGTATATTAATCCTTTTGATAGAAGAAGACAGTCTTTTCATAATTGAAGGGTTTTCAAATATTGAAATTTTAAAGTATATTTGTCCTTTTGACAGAAAAGAACAATCCTTTCATAATTGAAGGGTTTTCAAAAGTTGAAATACATATATATATATATATATATATATATATATATATATTTATCTATTTCATTCTTTTGGTCAAAATCTCAATTAATTAATAAAACTAATTGAATAGTTAGCAATTTTTTATCCTTTAATTTGAGATAGGATTAGTAGTCAAATTTTGACACTTAAATTAGAAATATGTTAGTCTTACATTAAAGTATCAATAGTCAAGTGTTTTACTAAAAGTGATAAGAAAATGATATAGGGCGATCTAATCTTATATTAAAAGTCATTGTTTAAACTATGAGAATGTTTTAATAGCCGAGTTTGTGTTTATATAATTAAAGTGTTACTAGTTAAGTCATTTATTAAAAAATAGATAAAGAAAATGATATAATAATACATATCTTGTATGGCATTATATTGTATTCAGAGTTTTGTTGTTTAAATTATAAAAAACAATTTAACAGTCAAGTCTTGTGTTTAAATGATGAAAGTGTTAATAATAAGTCTTTTATTAAAAGAAAAAGAAGAAAATGATATATCGATGTATATATTAGAACATAATATTATATTTAAAGTCTTGTAGTTTAAATTATGAAAATGTTTTAATAGTTAAGTTTTGGATTTAACAATGAAAATGTTAATAGTCAAATCTCTTTTTAAAAAGATATATAAGAAAAAAAAGACATAACATTACATATATTTTACAATATCATCTTGCATAGATAAAGAATGTCCCATCTTCAACTATTTCTTTTCCCTTATTCGTTTTCATAACCAGAAGACAGAGCGATGAAATGAAAGCTAGTGTGTCCATGGTGCACAAGGGAAACCTTAAATACATTTTTTGTAAGGCCAAAAGACTTGTTCCCACCCATAGTTTGGTCCCAAGACAAATTCCTACCTCCCAAGTTTGAAAAACCTGAAATCTCACATGTTGACTAAGTCAACGGTTATAACTAATTGTCAACAGTAACTATTTATATAAAATGACTCAAATGCCCTTATTAAAAAAATAAAAATTTATAATAAAATTATAAAATACGATTTAATTTATATATATTAAAATTAAAAATTTTGAAAATTTTAACTTGTAAATACCTGTCACCATCACCGTGGTCAGCGACATCGCTCCACCGCAGAAATAAACAAAGCACTGGTTTGACTCCGGAGTACGATCTAGCCTCCCCGAACGAAGCAAAAGCGCGACCGACCCAATTAAGCCTCTTATTTTTAAGAAGACGGTCAACTGAATTCATCCTCGCCGTAAACACAATAAAAGGGTTGTTAGGCCAAGATCACTAATTTTTTCCTCACGAGGTGGGCTTATGGCCGCGATTCTTCCAGGGTCATGTGTTAGCTGGGCCGATCCGACGGCCTTGTTTTGAAGGCCGATCTGACTGGCTCGAACTGTATCTAATGGCCACCGTTTATTTGCTAAGAGGCCACTATAGTCACACTCTGCATGTAATGGCTTTTAGGTAAATTAAAACATTTTAAAAATTTAATATTTTTAAAAATTTTAAATATTTTTTATATTTATATAAAATTTATTTTATTATTTTATAAATTTTAATTCTAAAATAACTAAATTACTCTTTAACAGTTACTGTTGACAGTTAGTTGTAACCGTTGACTTGGTCAATAGGTGGAATTTGGGATTTTCAAACTTTGGGGGTGGGCATTGTCCTGGGATTAAACTATGGGTGGTAACAAATTCTTTGGCCTTTTTGTAATCTTCCACGGGTACAACATTGATCGAAAACATAGGAGCAGCCACAACGCGGAAATATAATTGATAAGCCATTAAAATACATTAAGAATCAACTTATCATATTGATTGTTGATGATTAGTACTGATGTCACAGTGCTTTAGATAAATCACAAACATTGTACAGAAGCTCCAAAGCTTTTCGAAATTGCTTTTGACCAATAAGAAATATAATATATGATTAATTAACACACTTATAACCAAACAAATTTCTAACACATTAGTTACATATTTTGTTCAAGTTACTTCTCAATATAGTGGAATTCAAATGCTAAAAGAATTCTGAATTGGTAATGAAGTTCATTAGCAATTTAGAAACCCATTTCAAGATAATGAAGTTTTGTTATCCAGGTCCAAAACAAGGTTTCATTATTAACATCCTGGTATTCAAAATGTCAAACAATGTAGTAGCTATTAAGTCAAATTATGGACAAAGACATAAATACAAAGGTATAGTATAGAAGAGACCAATTAGATTGTGCAAAAACCATAGCACTAAACATTTGAAATAATAAACATCCTCTCATGCACTTCTCCTTGTTGGTTAACATCTTCACAATCACTACTCACTTGCTACCAATAAAAAATGAAATAAACTAAATGGATTAGGAATAGGATTAGGTCTCGTTCCTACTAGATTGAGGACAACACATCATATTCTCATCACTCAAGAGGTCTTTTAAGGGTGGACAATCGCACCAATCAAAAAATACAACAATTAGACGATCAATTGAAAAGAATCTAGAAACGTCATAGTAATAATATGAACATATTGAAATCTCAATTATCTATAATTATGTTATCTTTGGATATTTCGCTAGCTAAAAATAATAGACTAATTAATGGAAAGGTAACACTGGTAAATGGTTGAATGAATGCTGGCAAAAACACATTGATTTAGCATGAACTAAACTATAATTTTTAATTTAGCATTAGCAATAGCAATTAATAGTGTAATTGAAAATAAAAATAATAATATAATTTGATTTGCATATAGGTTATGATCAGCATAGTGCTATAAAACACAAATATGCTGTCATACCAAGTCAAAAAAATTTTTGTTCTTATTTCAATGATGTGGAGGTAACTTTTTGTTTGCTATTTATTTTTCTTCATTTAAACTTTTATGTAGTATTGTTTCAAAACTTTTTTTTGTTGCTTTTTTAAATTCTAATTAAAACTGTTATAATTCAATAACTTAGGATAAACATATAGAAGAAATAGAAGATATAAGAAGTGCAAAGGAGGAATAAGAGTTGAATACTCCATTGTTTTTTTTATTCATTTGATAATCTAGTCCAAAATTATGAAAGCTATGGGAATAAAATATGTTTTCAAGCTATTATACAAACTTCAAAGAAAGGAGATGGCCAGAGAAATGAAATATGCAACTTTTGTTTGTTCTTGTGTTGAGGAGCCAACAAGTGGCTCTAGAAATGCTTTTAAATTACATCCAATGACAAAAACTGATTATGAGGCCTGAATTGGTGCATGCAAAATTCTGATGGAAAATAAATGTGACGTTCAGTTTTTTTTTTTTTATCATAACCATGAACTTTTTAGTGCAATCACAACTCGATATTTCAAGAGTAATCAAATAATTCAACCATTCATAAAGAGGAAGCTTGAAGTGAATGATATGGCTGAGATTAAACCAAGGGAAATTTTCAATCTCTTCTTAACTAAAGGTGGTGATGGTTAGAAATTGTCTTTCCTAGAGAAAGATTATAGGAACTACATTGAAAAAGTTATCGGGCTAAGACTTGGTGTTGTAATGCAACTTGTGATGTTAGTTGCAATTGTTGAATGCTTGAGTTTAATGGAATTTTTATGTCACCATGCAACGATATTGTTGTTTCATCCGACAATTTGTCATATACTAGGAAAGTATATATTAAGGTGGCAGAAAAAAAAAAATATAAACAGATATCTTATCAAAATTAAGATAAGTTATAATAATTTGAACTTCAATTTTGAGGGATAACAATTTGATCACTTATGTAATTTATTTGGTATTGTAACATATTTGACATCGAACAATGAGAATGATTGTAATATGCCTTTGGTTTGTAAAATCTTTTATTACTAAAATAAAAAAATTTATCGTAAAGATTTATTACTTTAAAAATTAATAAATATAAAAATTAATGTGTTTAAATAAATTTATAAATTTAAATATTTATTGTATTTGAGTAATTCCTAGTAGTAAAAATTACTATATTGTTATTTTACTAAAATATCCTTAATATATTAAACTAAATTTATTAAATAGAGATAAAATTATAGTAAAATAAAATCATTAAAGCAATCTCTTAATACCTACAGAGAATGAACTAATTAGATTACCTAATTTATTAGGTATCATTGATAAAAAAAAAATTACAATAATCTTTTATCATTTAATAAATTAAATAAAATAATCTTAACAGTAAAAATAAATTATAAGATATTACCTCCAACCAAATATATCCTTAAAAATTTATAAAGGCTCGACAGTTGGTCAACGTTGATTAGAAAAATCGACCCAAGATTGACAGGCCTTGCCTGTTAATAAACCCAAGGACTGGAGGAAATTTGAAAGTAGAGCCCACACGTTAGGCCTGTATTAATGTGGTAAAAGTAAGCCCTGTTCTTTTTTTAAAATTATTATGAATTTCCATTGTTTACAACGTTGAAGAGGTCTGATTCGTGACACATTATAGTCGAAGAAGTTTGCAAGCAAAACCCACTAATTGAAGTCAAAACGGGCAGCTACAAACTAATCAACATATCCTTACCGTGGCCAATTTTGCAATTATAAAATGGTCAAACCCTGTAGTCATTAAACCTGATCTTCACCCTTTATTCTCACATTTCACAATAATCAACGGTCCCAACCACATCTGATGACAGCATATGTATGCCTGCTTAAATTATTGACTCTGGCCTATTTTCCTTAGCTGCAAAGTATTCATTGTGTATATATACAAATGTTCATTGATTTCATTTTACCTCATTCCTCACATTCTCTCAAACCAGTTGCATTTTCAAAAATTTTGGTCATCCAATTCAAATTGTACAATCAAGTATGGAAATGGTAAGCTAACTACAATTTGTCATCAATGTTATATATACACTCACTTTTGAGTGTTTATTTTTTTTAATCTAAATGATGCGTTATGATGTAATTGAGTATTAATTTTTTTAATTCAAAATAACTTTATCATTAGATATTGATAATACGTAGATATAATTTTATTGATACTTTATAAATTCTTATTCATTTGATTGTCACTTAGTTAGAATCTTTAGATTTTGACTATAGCCTAATGGGTTTTCTCTCCTTTGATTTTGCATTGCACCTTTGACTTGTTGCATTGCAGCCTCTCAAACTTGTAATTGAGGTAACACTCTTATCTGTATTGCAATTCATTGGTCTTTTAGATTAATATAGCTATTTGACTAACTTTCTTTGCATACTTCATCTCAGAAAGAATTTATCAACACATCTGAAAGAGTTAAATTTGTTGATCTTCATCTAACTCAACCATGGTATTGTTATCCCTCTTAGAATTTGGTTCATTATTTTATAGTATTGTGTATAATTCAGGTTAATATTAAAGTTTATCTCATGATAATTTGCTGCAGGATCCTGGCAGGTTTGTATTCAGGAACTGGGGTTAAATGCACTCATGGTCACTGAACTATTCACTAATTTCATTCGCGGTCACTTTTGTTTAAATCGTTGCATAAAAGTCACTGAACTTTGGATTCCATTTTTCGTCAAGTCACTCTACAGTGTTCTACAGTGTTTCCGTCTAATTTTTAAACTGTTGCTGATGTGGCGGATGATGTGGACGCCATCAAGTGATGAAGTGATGAAGAAGGAGAGTTGTTTTGCCGCCAACGAGTGAAACGCTATGTGAATAAGATCAAAATCCAACCTAATTGCAGTAAGTCCAGTAATGTTCTAGCTATTACAGCAGGTAAGCGGAAAAGAGTCGCCGATATTGCGCCTTGCCGGAAACCTTTGACAAATAATGAAAAGAAATTTCGCGGTGTACGGCAACGGCCTTGGGGAAAATGGGCAGCTGAGATTCGAGATCCTGCAAGATGTGTACGTTTATGGTTGGGTACTTATGATACAGCCGAAGAAGCTGCAAGGGTTTATGATAACGCAGCCATCAAGCTTCGAGGTCCAGATGCTTTGACAAATTTCTCGCCAGTTCAAGAACCCGCCGAAGAAGAAGAAGAAGAAGAAGCAGAAGAAAAGCCCCAAATCAATGTTTCGGTAACAGTTTCGGGTTACGAATCAGGTGACGAGTCACAAAGTCACAATCTGTCTTCTCCAACTTCTGTTCTCAACTTCAGAACTCATTCTTCTTCTTCTTCTGAACAACTCGAACCAGTAAAAGAAAAACTCAAAGAAGAAACGATGACCGATTTATGTAATGAATCATACCCTGTATCAGTCTTTTGCTTGATTTAATAGTACGAAGCAAAGTGCGAGCACAACCCTCAACTTTTTTTGGCCAAATTTGGGCGGATTTGGGAGGCAAAGGAGATTTTCATGAACATAAATTGCGAACCCTAACCCTACTAATACGCTCACACAGATGATTGAAGACATATAATAACAGTTTCAACCATACAGATGATGATAGATTTCCGTCGACGACAAGTGCATGGTAAAGAGGTACAAAGAGGAAACGGAATGCAGTTGCTAGTTAATGCAGAGAGTTGTGGATTTTTGCAGAAAACTGAAAAGGGAAAGATGAAGAAGGTCGGGGAGAGAGAAGCAGGAGGGGTTTTTTAACCCCTGCCACGTCAGCTTGTTTTACTATCTGCTGAGTCAGCAGACACCTCAGCATGCATTCTACTGTTGGCTCAATCACCCGCCACATCATCTGCCACATCAGCAATCGTTTAAAAATTAGACGGAAATACTGTAGAACACTGTAGAGTGACTTGACGGAAAATGGAATCCAAAGTTCAGTGACTTTTATGCAACGATTTAAACAAAAGTGATCGCAAATGAAATTAGTGAATAGTTCAATGACCATGAGTGTATTTAACCCCAGAAACTGTGTGTATCTGGAACTACCATTCTCAGGTAACATCACTTTTGTTGAATTAGGAACTGTTAGAAATTCTTCAAAATCATGAGATTCTTTTTATTGGTTTTTACAGGGTAAACATTTCGTGAATTTTCTAACCTCAAGTAAGTTTGTTTTACTTTTTTTTTTCAGTCTTTAAAGAAGTTTTTCAAGATCACTGAGTCACCAGGTACATCATAGATAAAATTTAAATCATAGATATTATTTCTCTAATTCGTTGATAATTAATTTTAGGCTTTTAGCTATAAATTCTTATATTTTTGCAGTTCTCTTTTTTCTTAACAAGATGAAAATTTGTGGTTTAATGTGTGTTTGCAGTAAGAACAGTAAAGTTCATATCTCGTAAAGACTGGTTTATTTATGCTTTTGATGATAAATTTATTCGAGTCTACAATTACAACACCATGGAAAAGGTTAAAGAATTTGAGGCACATGGAGATTACATTAGGTCTCTGGCTGTTCATCCTACATTACCATATGTGTTGTCATCATCCGATGACAAGCTTATAAAGCTTTGGGATTGGGATAAGGATTGGGAGTGTATTCGAATTTTTGAAGGACATTCACATTATGTAATGCAAGTGGCATTTAATCCAAAAGATGTCAACACTTTTGCAAGTGCCTCACTTGATTGTAGCATAAAGGTATGCCTGATGATATTCCATACATTTTCTTTGTTCTGTTTAGATCACCTATTTATGCACTAATGTTGCTCCCCAACTTAGATTTGGAATCTAAACTCATCAGCTGCAAAGTTTT
The DNA here is from genome assembly GCA_026122585.1 of Anacardium occidentale. NCBI lineage: Eukaryota > Viridiplantae > Streptophyta > Magnoliopsida > Sapindales > Anacardiaceae > Anacardium > Anacardium occidentale. Next base: position 372,116 of record JAJEJH010000290.1, read on the forward strand.
CCTGGGATGCACATTCGAAAGGGGTAAATTGTGTCGACTACTGCACGTGTAGTGATAAAAAATTTCTCATAACTGGTTCTGATGATTTTACTGCTAAGGTTTGCGACTTGTTCATTAACCATGAATGGATCAAGTTTATGTCATGCATGATATTAGCAATTTGACACTCCTGGTAATTCATGTTTGAATAGGTTTGGGACTATGAAACAAAAAGTTGTGTCCAAACACTAGAAGGCCACACTCATAATGTTACTGCAGTATGTATCCATCCTGAGCTTCCCATCATCATCACAGTCTCCGAGGATCAGAATGTTTGCGTATGGAATGCTACTACATTCAGGTACTAGTGTTGTGGTTGATAATATTTAAAAATTCCAAGTTTAAATGACTAAGTAGTCAGCCTTGTTCTCGATTACTTTTATCTCTTCAAAATATTACCTTTGTAGGCATTTTATCCTAATTTCCTCTACTCTTAACTTATTAGTTACAGAAATTGTAGCTTTGATATTTTTTATTAGTGCTTCTACAAGTCTAGTTTTGAATTTGTGATTTATTCCCAGGCTTGAGAATACACTAAACTTTGGTCTTGAACGAGTTTGGAGTGTTGGATGCAAGAAAGGTTCAAACCAGTAAGTTTGTTGTTCATTATCCTCTGGACAATGGTTTTCACTAATTGATTAGCTACTACACATCGTCTGCAATATTGGATGTGTTGTTACTATCAATTTATCTTTCATAAAACAGAAAATGACCTGCAATCTGTTGCTTGTGTGAGCAGGGTTGCTTTTGGAACCGACAAAGGAACCATTATGGTCAAAATTATTGGCATTTGAGGACGTATTTCTCAGACAACCACGGTGTGTTTTGAAGAATAATGGCATCCTTTAGATCAATAAGAAGGAATAATGACTGCTAATGACCAATCTTGCTCTGTAGATTACAGGTTGATCTAGCTTTTGTATTATGATTTGCGCTCTTTTGCGCTTGTATTGGACTTGTTCAATCTACTTTTTGTATGACATTCAGTTGAATAAATGGATTTCAGCAACAAAATTACCCCTTTAATTTGTCATGGTGCTGCATAGTCTTGACTATATGGACTGAGATGCCTCTTCAATATAAAGTCTAAAACTGTAATTTCTTTCTAACTTGTTTAACTATCAATAAACTCTGCTGGAAGCTTTGTTGACAATTACAAGTTAACGCAACCAATGATTTAAAGAAAAGGAGATAGTCTTTAATGAAACAAATATTCCACATCATCTTGATTAAGTAGAGTGTATATTAGAAGCCACTGATGAAAGAGGACCTTCTTCTCAATTAATTTCAGATGAGAATTGATGCCTGGAAACATGCACTTTTTTAAGTCTTCTACCTTTTTTTATGGACAATAAATGTGGGTGTGGATTCTGTTTCCATTTATGGACTAGTATTAGTTACATGAATTAAATGTGAAATTCTGGCTGATCTCACATTTTATTTAGTAAAAAAACAGCCCAATGCCTATAGATAAATTCAAACATTCAATCAGCCAACAACTAGCGACCATGGAGAGAACGAAGTCAAGGTGCCTTGTGATAATGGTTATTATGATGATGATAATCAATCTCTCAGTGTCCAAAGTGCAGGTCACAACTGAAAAATGCAAAAAGATGTGTGCTGAGGAGTGTGCTCATGGTGAAGTTGTTGAAGTTCGCAACCACGAGTGCCAGAAATTGCGATCTTCCAATGCCCTCTGAAGCTACTTATAACTGCAAACTCGGCTGTGCTACTTCCCTATGCTCCATCTTCGAATCTGGTAGCTTATATATAATCCCTTCGTTTGTTTATTGATTCCATTACAAGATTTTAATTAGCTAAATATATTTACAAACATATTTATTGTTGCAGACGCAGAAGCACTGAAAGGCTGTGTGGAATCACGCACTCCCAACTGCCAAGAGCCGTTCTGTACCCCTTGATTTTCATGTAAACATATGGAATCCGATCAAAATACAATAAGAGAATCCACTTATATGTGAGTTCAAAAAAAAAAAAAAAAAAAAAAATTGATTTGAGCAATGGATCGTGGTGATTAATTAATTTATACCTAACTAAAGGTTTTTAAAGAAGGGATTAAAGCTGTGGCACTGGGCAATTTAATGAACAAATTCTTACAAACTCTGCTCAAATGCTACCGGGTATGTTTCTTTGATGGAGGACACACCGCAGAAAAGGCAAACAGTCAATCGGCTGAGCTTATTTGGACCAAACGTTACAAGGCCTTTGAATGTGAAACAATTGATTTCAGCTTCTATAACAAGAAGAAATTACGCACCATGAGAGACATCAAATATATTTACGGTGGGCAAATTCGGTGCAGTGATGAAGTGAACATCCAAGCAATCTTTCAGGAGCTTTCTCAGATACGCATGTTGTAGCAATCGTTTTGTCCCTTGGCATCTCCCGCACGCACTGCTTTCAACAGCAACACCGAGATAACTCTGACGGACTAACACCATCCCTATCCCTATCCCTCTTTATGTTGCTTCAATCTGTAAATGCTTTAGCTCTTATATATACATATATATGATTATCATACAATATGTGTCTTCTTCCTTGCTGCAGAGTAGCTCGCGTCTCTCCCTCTTCCCACATTCTATGGTTTATAAAAAATCGTGTCTGAATTCCAATTTCATGTTTTTGGCACATGACAGATGAAACAACATTCTTCGTATAGAGGCCAAAGGACATTTTCCCACCCATAGTTTGAGGCGGGGACAAAGTCCCACCCGCAAGTTTTCAAAAGCCCGGTCTCCCACCCTTGGACCAAATTTAATATTAAATAAAATAGTAAATAGTAATATTCCAGGGGCAATTTTGTTATTTTATGATTAAAATTTTATAAAATAATAAAATAAATTTTATAAATTTAAAAATTTTTAAAAAAATTTTAAAAATTTTAAAAATTTTAAAAGCCGCCGATGCCGACGGCGGTGGCCGTTGATAACAGCACCAGGTGGTAGTCTCCGGCCACCTGGTTCCAGGGGAGGCCAGATCGGGCCTCCCCGTTGGGTGGAGGCGGCCAGATCGGCCGCCTCCTGTTTTGAAGGAGGCGGCCAGATTTGGCCACCTCCGCCAGATCTGGCCATCGGAAACGGCCGAAGAGGACCGATATTGGTCCCAGCGGCCGTTCCCGGCCATGTTTGTTGGGGGAGGAGGCCAGATTTGGCCTCCTCCTCCAAAACTATCTGGCCGCCTCCACCCAACGGGGAGGCCCGATCTGGCCTCCCCTGGAACCAGGTGGCCGGAGACGGCCACCTGGTGCTGTTATCAACGGCCACCGCAGCCAGCATCGGCGGCTGTGGCCAGTTGATTTTTTTAAAATTTTTTTAATTTTTAATAATTTTTTTTTTTAATTTTTAAAATTTTTTATATTTAAAAATTATTTTATAACTTTATTTTAAATTTTTATTTATTAAAGGGTATTTTAGTCATTTCATTTGAAAAATTATAAAATAAGTTTAAATTTTGGTCCAAGGGTGGGAGATCGGGTTTTTGAAAACTTGCGGGTAGGACTTTGTCCCCGCCTCAAACTATGGGTGGGAAATTGTCCTTTGGCCTCGTATAGATGGGTGTAGTTAATTGATACAAAAAGAGTTGTGCAAATACAATGATGCCACCATAATCATGATTGTGAGTTTGTAACAAACAAACAACAATCTTATAGCAATGAATATTATTATTGATATTTATCATTTATACTTGGGCAGTTGATTTTTTTTTTTTTTAATTTTAAAAATCTTATAGTAACTTTTTTTTTTTCAATTAATTGGACTTGTAAAACAATGGGAAATGAATTATGGGGCCCAGATGCCAGCATGGCAGATATCACTGCCACGTGACAACACTGGATTAGTGAACAGAGAGCGCGACTGGCCAACTCAAATTTTTTTCTTTCTTTGATTCCAGATCCACCAACCATGTGTCGTTTGCCATATATCCTCCCGCACACGATTCCCATCACTGCAGTGGCACTCCCGTAAATACGAATCTTAAGCATCTCGCTCTTCATATTTGCACACACCAAGCTCCCTCTCTCTCTGGATCTAAATTAATATCCACCCCAACGGAACTTTGATCTCGATTCATCGATAATCTCGTCGCAAATCTAATCGTGGAAAATGGTGAGTTGTTTGATCTCTTTGAGCATCGTGAACGTTAGATCTGATCACTTCTCTCGTCGTTTTAATTTCATTGTTTTTTGGATTTTAGTCTTACAGTAATTCAATGTCTTTTAGTAGGCACTGAAACGCGGTGTTATGTGTTTCAATTTTGAGTTGAGATCTGGTGTTTGTGGATCTAATTGTGTCGAGGAAAGTGAAAGGCAGTTCGTGAAAATTGTAGCTCGTATTAGGCTTTTAAACAATTGGATGAACGCCTAGTGAATTGATTACTGAGATGTTTTGCTCTAATGTTTCTCATTTCTTGTTTAATTATATGAGTTTTGGTCGCTTGGTAAGTGGTTGGATAGTGCTTTGTGTTTTGGATTTTGTAACCGTTAGTCGGCAATTGAATGGTGGCTTGGGTTTTGAATTGAGTTGAGATCCGGTGTTTAATTGGGTCTGTTGGTTTGCGTGTGTGTTTGGCTGCCGGGAAAGTGGTCAAAAGTTGGAGACAGTTTAGGAATATAGCAACTGGTTTTAGGCTTTTTTTTGGAACTATTTAATGAGAAGTTTAGTGGCATGAATTATTTGATTTGATACTGATTTTTTTTTATTTTTTTTTTTTGTTTGGTTTTGTTTTACATTAACAGCCGCTCAGACTTGAAATCAAGGTACTGTTTTTCTTTTGCAGTTTACATCTCTCTCTCTTGTGTTCATTTATTTGTTTAACAGTCCATTTCATGTTTTTAAGAAATTGTGGGAATAATATTGTTAAATTGATTATTGGATCAGAGAAAACTTGCTCAAAGATCAGAGCGAGTTAAGTCTGTGGATTTACATCCAACTGAACCATGGTAATTATAATCTTCTTTTGCGTAATGTTTGAATTGTTTTACATTTGTAGCATTCTGTGGTAGTGCATGGAGATTAACATAACTTATATAATTGTAATTCCAGGATTCTGGCGAGTTTGTATTCTGGAACTGTTTGTATATGGAACTACCAGTCTCAGGTATGAAAATACTACTATTTTGTTATTTTGCGTGCTGCTAGCATTTTCTGGTAGATTCCTGCAGCTTGTTTATTTAATACAGCTAGGCCTCTTATGAGTTTTCTAGTTTTTCATTTGTTTTCTGTTTAACAAAAGAAAAATGTCTCTCTCTTTGTGAACCAATCTTGGACTTAACATGAAATCTTTTATTTTGAGATACTTATAGTTTTAAAAGGTTTTTTCCTAATATTCAGAGATAATCTAAATTTTTTTGGTATTGCTACAGACTATGGCCAAATCATTTGAGGTCACTGAGTTGCCAGGTATACTCTAGATATCCATGATATCAGTTAGTTTTATGTTTTTTATTTTTTCTCTTCTTCTCCCCAGCGAGGTCACTCTTATCCTCTGATGCCTAAATAATGCCAATGCAGTTAGGTCAGCAAAGTTTGTAGCACGCAAGCAATGGGTTGTTGCTGGAGCCGATGACATGTTTGTTCGTGTATACAATTACAATACAATGGACAAAATTAAAGTATTTGAGGCACATACAGATTACATTAGGTGCATTGCTGTCCATCCTACCCTACCATATGTGCTGTCATCGTCTGATGATATGCTTATAAAACTATGGGACTGGGAGAAGGGTTGGATGTGTACTCAGATATTTGAGGGACATTCTCACTATGTTATGCAAGTAACATTTAATCCAAAAGATACCAACACCTTTGCCAGCGCATCTCTTGATCGCACCATAAAGGTATATTGGTGATTTACATTGATTATTATTTATGCAATTCTTGAATCATGTGATATAGCAATGCTGAAACTACGCTATTTATGTGGTAACCTCCAGATTTGGAACCTTGGTTCCCCCGACCCAAATTTTACATTGGATGCCCATCAGAAAGGAGTAAACTGTGTCGATTATTTTACTGGTGGTGATAAACCTTATCTGATCAGTGGTTCAGATGATCATACTGCTAAGGTTTGACTCTAGTTTTTAAGTCTTTTTCACCAAATTGATTGATTATTTTTGTTGATGAAGAATCGATTGTTAACATATCATAAGAAGCAGGTGTGGGATTATCAAACCAAAAGTTGTGTCCAGACACTTGAAGGCCACACTCACAATGTCTCTGCAGTATGTTTTCATCCTGAGCTCCCTATTATCATCACTGGTTCTGAGGATGGGACTGTTCGCATTTGGCATGCAACCACATATAGGTAACTATTGTGTTAGTGTCTTATTTTCAAGAATATAAACTAATGAACACTGTTCAGCCTCTTTTGTTTTTGTCATTTTTGTTTGTCAAATAAGATTTAGCTCTTAAATTTCAAATACAAACTTTGATTTCCCTTACTCCATTTTTTAAGTTCTACTTGCTCTGTATGATCCTTTTGTATTGTAATCATCACTAATTTTAAATGCTAGTTATTTCTGATTGAGCCAATGGAGTTCTGCTTACCCTTGCTAAGCTGATTTATTGACTTGTAGGCTTGAGAACACATTGAATTACGGTCTTGAAAGAGTTTGGGCTGTTGGATATATGAAAGGTTCCCGCAGGTGAGTATCTTTGTGATTTTTCGTCTTCATCTTATCATTCGCAGTTGGTCTTGTATGTTTGGATCCTTTGGGAGATATTTACCCGTAGACAATGTAAGATATTTTCTAGTGGTTCAATAACATCGTGGCACTCTTATCGTTCTCACCTTTGACTATTTTTCCATTTGGAATTCTCTTGTTCAAGTATCAAATCCGTCTTAGTATAAATCTTTGAAGAGTTAGATTTCTGATTTCTTCTTCTGAAGTGTTGATGCAAAATGTCACCTTCATTTTAGATGATCACAATGTTAATATTCATTTTTGTTGGACAGAATTGTGATTGGTTATGATGAAGGAACTATTATGGTGAAAATTGGCCGCGAAGAACCTGTAGCTAGTATGGATAATAGTGGAAAGATCATATGGGCCAAGCATAATGAAATTCAAACTGTGAACATCAAGAGTGTGGGGGCTGATTTTGAGGTTTGGTTTACATTATCTGCTACCTTTGTGCAGGTCATAAATTTACATCAGCTGATAGTACAAGCTATCGGTTTCACTTGCTTCTTAGGTAACTGATGGAGAAAGATTGCCTTTGGCTGTTAAGGAGTTGGGAACCTGTGATCTTTACCCACAGGTGAGTCAACATTTTTTTGCCCTCATTTATATTCCAGGATATATATTTTCTGTACTCTGCCTCCTGATCCCTTCATGCCTTCTTTTGTGTAATTAATTTGTAGGAAGGACATGCATAGATGCATATTTAGACATCCGATTCCATTCTAAATGTATAAAAAGTGATTTCAGTAATTCTTATTTATTAGAACTTAGCACTTTGCTAATATAATCGGTAGTCTTTAGTTTTCAGTGTCATTGCTGAAGTTCCTGTTGAAGTAGGTTTTATGTGTATGATAGCCCATGTAAATTGCTGCATATCATTCCAGATGATTGATTGTTTCTCTATTGTGCTAATAAAACATAATGAATATAATTATGTGAATTCATTAACAAATTGTCAGAGGTAGAAAGAGAAAACATATAATATATTTTCTCAAACACCCCAAAGAATATGATGTGAAAATCTGTTCCGTGCTAGTTACTATTTCTCATGGTTTCATTTATTTTTCAATTAGAGTGTATTGATTTGCTGGTAGGATTAATTTGTGTCTTTCTAAACTCTCTTGCTCAATCTGTGTGCTTATGCAGAGCTTAAAGCACAATCCAAATGGGAGGTTTGTTGTTGTCTGTGGAGATGGTGAGTACATTATATATACGGCTTTGGCATGGAGAAATAGGTCCTTTGGTTCAGCACTGGAGTTTGTTTGGTCCTCTGATGGAGAATATGCTGTTAGAGAAAGCTCATCCAAGATTAAGATATTTAGTAAAAACTTTCAGGTTTTTTACTCTTTCATAGAAAGTGCATACTATTATTTATACTGGAAGCAGTTGATAGTTTTTCCTTCTGTTGGGAAGTTCGTACTTCTTTCATCTTTTGTATTTGTTGTTGAGAGAAGCAAAAGGGTGTATGGGTGAAGGGAAAGAGGGAAAGTGGCATGTCATTGTTTATTTCTTTTAGAGAGAAAACTTATAATGCTAAAATAAATCATTAGCTTAAATATTCTAGTTAATATCCTATTTGGAGTGTTTGATTGGGAGTATAATGACTGCATGATGTATTTCAGGAAAAAAAGAGTATCAGACCAACCTTCTCAGCTGAACGTATTTATGGAGGAACATTGTTGGCTATGTGCTCAAATGATTTTATCTGCTTTTATGATTGGGCTGAGTGCAGGTTGATTCGTCGGATTGATGTTACTGTGAAAGTTAGTGTTAATGTTCCATAATAGACTGCTTCCAATTTTTGTAAATCATAGCTTACCTTGCTGTATATCATCCATGTTATTCTCTTGAAACATTTCAGAATCTCTATTGGGCTGACAGTGGTGATTTAGTGGCGATTGCCAGTGACTCTTCATTCTACATCCTGAAGTACAATGTAAGTTTTTATCAGTGCAATTCCTTCATTTGATTTATAAGTCTTTTGGTGGACGGTTGATAATTCTTATGCCTTGTATTTGGATTCTATATTTATGTTGCAGCGCGATGTAGTTTCATCTCATTTAGATAGTGGAAGATCAGTCGATGAACAAGGTGTTGAGGATGCCTTTGAGCTTCTCCATGAAACCAATGAACGTGTAAGGACTGGTATATGGGTTGGGGATTGTTTCATTTACAACAACTCTGCCTGGAGACTTAATTACTGTGTTGGTGGTGAGGTATATTGGACTGTTCTTGTTTTGGTGATGCTTTGTATGACAGTGGTACCTGTGTTTAGGGATAAGATTGAGCGATATTGATTATTGATTTTATCATTTTAGGTAACCACTATGTTTCATTTGGACCGCCCTATGTACTTGTTGGGATACCTTGCTAGTCAAAGCCGTGTGTATCTAATTGACAAGGAGTTCAAGTAAGTGTTTTCTTTTGTTTGCTTTTTAGTCTAGAAGAACTATGTATCATTGTTGATTATTGAAGTTATTTGATCTATCTTTTGATGCAGTGTTATGGGATACACACTGCTTCTAAGTTTGATTGAGTACAAAACTCTTGTGATGCGTGGAGATGTGGAGAGAGCTAACGAAATTTTACCTTCTATTCCAAAAGAGCATCATAACAGGTAGATTTATTCTTCTATAATGTAAAATGACAGCAAAACAATAAAGATCTTCTATTGATTTTAAAGAATGGTTTAGATATGTTTAACACTTGGCTATGGGAAATAGCTGCCCTTTTTTTTTATGCTCTAGATTTGTGCGTTTCTCATTGCTGTGTAATTAACGAAGAAGTAGCAGTATCTGTTCTCTGTTACCATTGAGACAATGTTGCCTTCTACAAAAATTATATAGAATTCTGCATCATGTAGTTTAGTTGCTGAACATTTCTTTTGTTTAATGTATAATTCCTTTCCATTATAAGCGTGGCTCGATTCTTGGAGTCACGAGGAATGGTTGAGGAAGCTTTGGAAGTGGCTACTGATCCTGATTATAGATTTGAGCTAGCCATACAGCTTGGTAGATTGGAGGTTGCACAGGCAAGTCCAGATTTTAACTTGGAGGCATATAATTTGAAATGTTGCTTACTTTTACATTGTTATCACATCCTTTCAAACGTAATTTTCCACCATCAAGAAATTCCTGTCCTAATGCATGATTCTTTCCTTTCTGGCAGGGTATTGCTAAAGAGGTGCAGAGTGAATCCAAATGGAAGCAATTGGGTGAATTAGCTATGTCTACTGGAAAGGTGTTTTAATTTTTTCTAGATCTATAATTTTGGTGGAACTATTATTTTTTTCTCCGAGTTGCACTTCTCTTAGATACTTGTCCCATGTGTTTTTTTTTTTTGTTTTTAACTTTTGTTTTTTCAGTTCATATCTCTATCAGAAATTTTACTGTGAGTTCTGATGCTGCAGCTAGAAATGGCTGAGGAATGCATGGAATATGCAATGGATTTGAGTGGTTTATTGCTGCTCTACTCTTCTATAGGGGATGCTGAAGGGATATCAAGACTTGCTTCCCTGGCAAAAGAGCAAGGAAAGAACAATGTTGCTTTCCTTTGCTTATTCATGTTGGGTAAATTGGAAGACTGCCTCCAGCTGTTGGTGGAAAGGTAATTTTGTTTTGAATATTTTGGACATGACAAGATAGGCTAGAAATTTATTGTTCTAGGAATACTGAAGCATTCTTTTGCAGCAATCGGATACCTGAGGCTGCTTTGATGGCACGATCATACCTTCCTAGCAAGGTTTCAGAGATTGTTGCTATTTGGAGAAAAGACCTGCATAAGGTTACTTGTCAATACATTTTTCCTGCACTTGTTTCTAATTTGTCATGGCACGCGTGCTTTGCCTACTAATCAAAATTTGATTTAGGATGAAGTTTCCTAATCGTTCATACTAAACATGATCAGACCTAAATTATTAATTTAAAGGATTTCATCCAGTACTAAATCATAATATGTAATATTTCTTCTAATCCTTGTGTTCATTTTACAAATATTAAGTTGTAATCTTGATGAACTTCCTTTGGGATGCTTGGTTTTTATACTTCCATTTTTCTACTAAATTCAGTTTAATTTTCTGCCAAATTCTCTAAAACCTTGCTCTTAAATTGTAGTAATGACTTATGAACTGTCAGTGTTTGATTTTTCTATGCCAGTTCTTCCAACAATTATTACTTGGGAATTTGTGATAGTATTTTTTACAGGGTTTGGAATTCAATATTGGCTTTTTGGAAAATTTTAGCTCATGTTATGCCATATATAGGTTAATCCAAAAGCTGCTGAATCTTTGGCTGATCCAAAAGACTATCCTAACTTGTTTGAGGATTGGCAAGTTGCTCTTTCCATGGAATCTAAAGTTGTTGAGACCAGGTACTAAATATGGGTTTTCTATTTCTCTTGTGCATCTGGCTAGTTGCTCTTTCCATGGATCCAAAAGAGTATCCTAACTTGTTTGTCAAGTTTTCACTAGACAAACTTACAGACTGTACCTGTATGTTTCAATTTTGAGTTTAAAATCATTTAGCTGGTCATGATTTTCGATCTACAATTTCTAGCTGTTTGCCTATAAAAGTCTACAGCATTCTACATCTTACCTGCTAAGATCATATCTTGATGGTTTAAAGTTTCTTATGAGTGGTCTTTATATGCTCATAATTGATTTTTCAATTGCTTTCTAGGGGTGTGTATCCTTCTGCAGCGGACTATGTAAATCATGTTGATAAATCACACGTAACCCTTGTGGAGGCTTTCAGAAACATGCAAATTGAAGAAGAGGAAACTCTTGAAAATGGAGACTTCGATCATGAGGTACTTTTTCTGCAAATATTTATTATAAAAGAGCCACAGGATTGGCGATGCTTATCCTACCATGTATTGAGTTCTGAACTTACATGAAACTCGATTGGTTTGTGATTAACTTTAAATTTTGTGAACAAGAGTTGTAAGTTTGGCCTGTGGACTTTATTTCACTAATATTATCTCTGTACAGGAGACTGAACAACAGGATGGAGAACAGATTGCTGAGGAACAGAACGGAGAAGAAGAAAGCCAAGAGGAGGCTGTCGTGGTGGATGCCGATTCTACAGATGGTGCTGTACTCGTTAATGGTAACGAGGCTGAAGAAGAGTGGGGTACGAATAATGAGGGAACCCCGTCAGCCTAAAAGCAATTGGTTGAGGCAGTGTGAAAATCCAAATTTTGTCTCTGGTGATTAATTGATTCTAAAGTGCCATCTCTAACTCCCATTTCACAAATTGTTTTTGGTTCAACTACTACTTATGTCTATAATTTGACACTATTAGTACTGGCTCTTCAATCAGCAATGACCATAGAAATCATCAGGATTAGTTCATTTGTGTTGGTTCTTATCAAAGTGACTAGGTTCTGTGTGACTCCCAATGACTTCACTGACATTATGATGATTAGCTTATGCTACTAATTGTGCCCTGAACTTAGTTTGTAGTCTTATTTTCTCCACTTGCTAGCAATTCTTTTTAACTTTCTTTCTGCTAATAAAGTTTTTTTTTTTTTTCCATATTGTTGCTTTTCAAATTAGAAATGGTTTCTTATGGAAAAAAGCGACGTCTTTGTTTAACTTACAATACCATGTTAACCTTGTGGTATTGGATAATGAAAACTTATGTCTTACAGTAGTAGATTTCCAACGTTCTCTTAATTAATGGATTTTTCTACAAACTTTTTGTTATTAGTGTACAACAATTTTGAAATCTCTTGTAGGTTTTTCGTGGACTTCTTATTCTCCTTGCTCTTTTTCCCCTCTTAAATATGCAGCGCAGGTGTTTAGATGGCAATTTATATGATATCTAGCACCTTGAATTCTGTTTCAGATTTAGTCTGAAAATAAGTATTTCTTTTTTCTCTTTTGTTATCATATACAGTTTAGTTGGTTTATAATATCTTTGGTCATTAACTTTTCTTCTCTTCTGTGTGCAGTGCTTACACCACGCCACCAGGATTTCTGAAGATAATTGGTTCCAGCTATGTAAGTCCCTTAAGGTGATTAACTGTCTACATGAATTTTGATAGATGCGAGTGGAGATGGTAAATGGGTTTAGGAACTGCACACAGCTATTGCCTACTAGTAGGAGAAAAAATTACCGAAATTGCATTCTTTATGGGAATACTTTATGCATACGACAAATATTCCCTGGTCGGAGTGCTGCAGTTGGCTTATTTTTCAATCATTGGCCATTTTCCATTTCTGTTGAATCTGTAATGAACAGATTGATTCATCATTATGTTGAATGAGAGTGTTGTTTAACAGAATGAAGTCTCTTTTTACTGGCTTGTTTACTTATGTATCTGAGTGTTCAGCTACCAGGCTTCTTGCTGGAGGCTGGAGGGAGGTGATTGTAGAGCCTGGTGTCTGGAAATCCGGTGGTCTGGCTCTGTAGGCCATTGAGTTTTGTCATTGGCGCATAGTACAGTCTTAGATTGTCTTAACGAATTGATTGCTTCCATTATTGCTGTTTTAGCATATTCTTTGAGGCCTTTTACCCCCTTCAAATTTTCTAGTGCCTTTGTGAATGTAGAGAAACAATTTAGTGACACTTGCCCATCTTAAACCTATATTCGCACAATCGTATTAAGATATGTGGTTCTCCTAAATTGTTCTGGTTTTGCTTTGGAAATTTTATCAGAATAAACTTGAATTGTAACATGCCTTGAGAAGTATCATATACGTATTTTTCTCATAGCTGTTATGTTTTCTGGTTTGTTGAGTAATGAGGAATCAGTGTCTTGCAATCGATTTATTATTATTTACTGAACTTCAATAATTATTAGTACAATTAAAACTTGCAAGACATGTTCACCCAATTTTATTCATTAAAAAGTAAAAAAAAAAAAAAAAGTAATAACTTTCTTTGAAAATATCGTTTTTATTTTGTCTCTGGCTTGCCATCTCTCTTGGTAGTTATTGCTAAAATATAAAACCGTCTATATTTCGGATGCAATGACTCGATGTCAAAATGTTGGATTGTATACGTGTCAGTCAATAAAACACGTGTCAGAACTAAGTCAAAAGTGCAATTGTTCAGTATCATTACTTGCATTTATCTACCCTATCGCAAGGAAAAGAAGCACAACTCGATCGCTCAAACCTCGACTCTTATTCCGTATCCAGAAATCCAAAAATAAAATAAATTCAGAAAAGTAAACTATAAATTAATAAATAAATAAAAATAAGAACCCTCTTATTACCGGCTCGCCCTTTCTCTGTTCCTCCCTCTGTTTAGGGTTTTACTTCTTCTACGTCCTCCTTTACGGTAAGTCCCAATCTAATTTCACTTTATTTTCTTTACTTTTTGTATTTCATTCATTGGTTCTCTTTTCTTTACTCGCTTTTTCATTTTTTTTTTTTTTTGTGATTTATTTCCTCTCACACTCTATTCGTCTGAGTTTAGGCCTTAGGTATTCATTTTAAGCATATGCAGGAGTTGCTTTTTGGTTCTTCTGATTGTGTGAATGTTGCTGTTCTCAATGGCCCAGTTTTTCAGATTCTGATTTTTTTTTTCAGATATTACATTTTAGCTGAGATTTATAGAATATTTTAGCTTAACTTTTTCAACTTTTCTCAGAAGAACCCAATTGGCATTATTCTGGTTTAATTATCGATGGATGTATTTTTGTTCTGTATTTCCTTGGATTACAACCTTACTGTGACGAATTCTAGGGATTTTGCGGCAGTTGTAAGATTCTTGTGTTTAATTGAAGCGTTGTGAGTTAGGTAATTAGCTGTGTGATTTGTTTGTTTAGGTATTTATTCTGATCATTGTTATCTGTGTTTATTTTGATCGGCCATGCTATGCAAGTTGGCCACCTTTTGTTATAAAGGAGAGATTGTTGTCTAAAGTTGAGCTTCTTTTTTTGACTGCATCTTTCTTATATTCCATTTTGATATAATGTTACTTTTTCAAGTTAGCCACCTTCCTGTTTTATGGAATAATATTTGTGAACCTAGTAACTTGTGGAAGTAGAATAACATTTCAAAATTTGGAAAGAGAATACTAGGAAAAATGGCAGGCTAAGGGTGTGTGTACTTGCCATTATTCGATTGGTTTTATTTACTAACTTATGTTGTTAGGAAGTTCATGGGGTTTGTGGTGCAAGAGTTTTCAGCTGATATATTGTTTTTTTTATGATGCTCACGATGTTCAATTTTTGTGCTGGACTGCTGAATTTATATCTGTTTTATGATTTATTATTGTGAAATGTACAGAAGGCATCAATTAGACCTTTTCCAGTTTGAATATCCCAAGTCGAGTGTGCATATTTAATTGTGTGGGTGTGGTTTCATTTCTGCTGCCATGTCTTTGCTCCCTTAATGTGGTAGGTAATGATTTTTGCCTTCAAATTGATGAAAGGAAGATTATGTGAAGTTTAAGTAACATGCTAGTGATGTGAATGAGTTGCTCATGGATGGTGGATTGATAAATGATGCATGTCTCTTTTCTGAAGCATTTGATTTAACTTTCAAATGTTGTATTCAGATGTTTATTAGCTGTACCTTTTTTGTCTTTTTAAGTTATTTAGATCAAAATAGGGAGGAATTTAGAAATAATGCTTGAGTAAGCTTGATATTTTTCCAGTTGAAAAAACTTTTCTATATCTGCGGATTCATATTTGCTTTCAGTAGTAGAAATATCAGGGAACTTGTTAGGTGTCATGACGTTTAGTTGTATTTCATTAGTATTTCACTTTATACAAATCCTTGCTGGTTATCAGTTAAAAGCTTGCACTGAATCCCTAAAGCTTGATATCTCTTTTCAATTGAAAGCTACTCACAATTATATTTTAGTTGTGAATGCAAGTTTTTGAATTTTCCTTCAAGTTTGCTTTTTTAGATGCCTTTTAATTAATTTTTGTTGAACTTTTCTGTTACTTGATCTCTGATATATGAAAATAGAGTAGGTTGAGATAATTGATAGGTTTCATGCAGATAGTTCTGTCCTGCTTGCTTTTGTTCCTATGGACTAGATGGTTCTGTGTTAGTCTCATGTGACTCATTGTGAGGGCTGCAGTAGCGCCATACTAGGGAGAATCTATTTGCAGAAGATGTATTTTAAACAGTGCCTTCTGTGGATAACTTTGCTTTTGGACAATTTACTTGCCCACCCTCTGTTTTATTTTAAGCTTTTTGTGTATTCAATGAAAGCATATGTATGAGTTGTCTTTTGGTTATAATTGTGTGAATGCTGCCTGCCTTTTCCCTTTTTTGCATGGTCAAGCTTACCCTTCCCCTTATTTATAGTTTTTGGCATTGTTAAATATCCAACTTTGTGCTAACAATTCTGCTTGATAGTGACGTTCTTCGAATTTTTTTCGTTTTCTTTTTTGATAACTCCTTTGTGATAATCTCCAGCATCACTGTTTATACCTTTCAATTGCCACAAATTCCAAGTTTTTGTTCTTTGGTGAAAATCTTCAATGGGGGATGCAGAAATCCTTCCTTCTTCAAAGAAGAGGGCTGCCGGAAGAGAACTCTCTCGAGATAACCCTGGCCTTGATGATGAGGAAGATGTTGAACAAGAAAGTGGAACTTTCAAAAGGGCCAGTGACGAGGTGCTTGCAAATAGAAGAATAGTCAAAGTTCGTCGTGGTACAACATCTAATCCCTCCTCCAATCCTTTTGCTGCTATCAAATTGATCCCCCCAACTGATCCTAGTGTAACGGTTACCACTGCTATTACAACTGGAGAGCCAACTTGTAGTGAGAAGAAGGTTTCAGATGGTGACAAAAATGGTGCTGATAACGAAATTGAGAAGGGGAATGAAGAGAGTAGTAAGCCTTCTGAGAGCAAGGTTGATGAGCCAGTGGCATCTGCTGCTAATGATGCAAAAGATGACAGCAGTAAGCATTTCGAGAGCAAGATTAATGAGCCATTAGTTGAAGCATCTGCTGTTAATGAAGCTGAAAAGGGTAAAGGTGAGAGTACTGAGCAGTTAGAAAGCAAGATTGATGAGCAATCATCTGAGGCTGCTGTAGACAAGGAGAGTATTGATGCTAAGAAGGGAGGGACTATTGTCAGTGAGGCAGGCAAATCCGAGGTTGATAATGGAAAGGAAGCTAGTGCAGAGAAGACTGAGAATGAAGATGAGAAGCATAGCAGTCATGAAAGCACAGATTCAGGTTCACTCAGTTCATTTGGGCAGCTTTCAAGTAGTCAAAATGCCTTCATGGGACTTGCTGGAACTGGGTTTTCCACTTCAACATTCTCCTTTGGGTCAATTTCAAAGGGTGGATCTACATTTAGTTCTGGCTCTAGTTCTGTTTTTGGACAACTTAACAATGGAAATTCTTCTCTCTTTGGCACATCTGGGGCTTCTATTGTTTCAAAGAATGAGGAAGCTGGCTTCCGATCTATGCAGGAAGTTGTTGTTGAGACAGGTGAAGAGAATGAGACTGTGGTTTTCTCTGCTGATTCGGTGCTTTTTGAGTTTTTTGATGGAGCATGGAAGGAGCGTGGGAAGGGAGAAATTAAGGTGAATATTTCCACAACCGTGGCAGGAAGGGCTAGGCTTCTCATGAGAACCAGGGGAAATTACAGGTTGATCTTGAATGCAAGCTTGTATCCTGATATGAAGCTAACAAATATGGATAAAAAAGGCATCACTTTTGCCTGCATAAATAGTGCCGGTGAAGGGAAGGATAGTCTTTCTACACTTGCCTTGAAGTTCAAGGATGGTTCCATTGTGGAAGAATTTCGGGCAGCTGTAATGGCACATAAAGGAAAAGCACAAACAGCGGTCTTGAAAACACCAGAAAATTCCCCCAAAGCATCAGATGATTGAAAGCTGTCCTACTTTGACACAGAATTTTCTTGGGATGGTCCCTTCGCACTTCCTAACTGTCCTCTTTCTTCTTTGGAAGAAAAGGAATCACGTTGGAGTCTGGTTATTCCCAAAACCTTATGTAGCAAAGAGTTAACTCTAATTTTTTTAGTTTAAAGTCTAGTCTGCGGCAGATTATTTTTCAACTTTCTTTTGGGTACATCTTTGGTTTAAACTGCATCATTTAAACCTGTAAGGACATGGATTGGTTGTCAGATATGTAGTTGTTCCCTTTACCTGAACTTCAGATTGAATGCAATGTTACATGTTTAGTATTTCACAGGTCTTTCCAATAATTTAAATGATCTTTCTTGCTTTCTTAACAACAATATATTATTATATTTGTTTAATCCGCATATTTTAATAGATCTGTTATCAGTTGAGACGTTCACAGGTGGTTTTTTTGCGGCTTGATGTTTTGTTACTCTTCATGATGCATCTCGGGTTAAGCATGTGGATTTATTGTTTAGTCCATAACTAACAGGATACTGTCTAAATACTTGGTTTTGTTTGATGAATAAATGAATATTATAACTGAATGCCCATATCTTTATATATCCATCTAGTAGATTGATTGAGAGTGAATTTTCTAGTTGGGTGTATTAGCTGCACGCTCGAGATATCGACACATTATTCATTTGAGAGTCGAACATGGGCTTTTGGTTAAAAATTTGAACATATGGATTGTCATACTGGGAAATAGGAACTCCCCAATTATTTCAGTCGATCCTTCAATCGGTAACTGCTCAAAATCTTGAAACTAAGTGTAAGATTTGATCAAAGATTTGAATAAAACATAGCTTTACAGTTTGCTCATTGTCTTTTTCGCTCTCCTTCCAAAATTTGCATCTCCGACTCTAAATGGTTCTGGATATTCAGGACAAAAACAGGTCAGCTGTAGTGTAATTAGTGGCTGAAGCTTGGTTCCAATGAGTATTTTTTACCACGAAAGGTTCTGGAACTAAGTAGCAGAAAACAAGTATTACCAAACTCTCTTTTATTCAATTGGATAACGAGTTAACAACACAATCCATACAAACATTTAATCAAACTAATAAACTCTAACTCTTCTTGGGCATATGGTGTTCTCAGCCATCAATATTTCTTGGTGCAGGTCTTTGAGCAGGAATTCACACAGCTTCCCACTTTCTCTTTAGCTGAAAGGAAAAAAAAATAAAACGCAAATCATTGTTGTTTCCTTGCTGACATACGTGTATTCCACTAACATGACAATCTGTAATTCATCAGAGAAAGGTGAAATTAGATTTTACCTGGGTCGTCCTTTGTGCTGATATTGGTGCACAAGGAGATGGCACAGCCAAGCTTGCAAAAGGATCGGGGGTCTTTGAGTTTAGGAGAATTAGAAGAGCTAGGACAGAGGCAGTTTGTGATGCACCTAGTTGCACATGTAGTTGTATCATTTCCAGGAGTTAAAGCACAATTTATGAAACACACCGCATAACATTGCGTGAAACCTTGAATAGATTGCCCAACTGAATCCCCAACAAGAGCCCCTATCCCCAAACAAATTATCAGAACACACCCAACTTTGCTTTTCTCCATCTTCTGATTATTTTTCTGCCGAAGAAGTAGATAGATGACAGGCTAAGTTTTGATATAGCGATTAAGCTACCTACTATATTGCTTTAAATAATGGTGGAAGCTACTAATACCTTGTTTTTGCAAACACTTTTATATAATATAAACAAAACATTTACTTTTTAAAACAAAAACGTGTTTGAGAATCAATATGATGAACACAATAGGCTTTTACTTATGGGTGGATTCAATCAGAACTGAGTTATCGGTCAATTTGAGTTTGGATCGAAGATATATTACTTGACTTGGGTTCAAACTCAAACTTATTTAAGTCGGTATACAATATCACTAAAGGTCATTGATAATATGAATAGTGTAATTGGAGAGATGCAAACTGTGGCTAATAAAATGAATAATATTATCAGATAAACAAATAAATCGATTTCAAATCAAGTTTATGAATTAAAACTTCAATTCAAAATTGATTTATTCGAATTGAATCATATATTCGAATTGAGTCACATTTCTTGTATGGATATATATATATTTGAATTTGTTGTTTTTTCAAACACATAAAGCGACTTAAAGGTTGTTTATGTGATAAATACTAAACTTTTAGAAACTTAACATGTTTAATTAATTAGTAACATGTTATTCTATTTCTTTATAAAAATTAAAAACGATGCATCAAGTTGATTATATGTTGCTGCCCACATTCCATAAAACGGTTCAAAAAGTGACACCATTAGCTAGGCAAGGCAACATATTGTTATTTTATATTTATATTTTATTCATTCAGACATCAGTACAATTTTCATGGTACATGCAGAAATTTCGAAGGTCTAAACAGGCAGCAGGAAAGAGGCAATTCTGTGTGCATTTAGCTACCCATGAAAATAAACTTTTTTGGGTTGCTTAAATACATTCAAGGAAACATATCTTGAAGCATTCTTTGAGAGGCTGAGGACTGCCCAGCCAATACCCCCATCACCCTCAGCAGAGATCGGAGTCTTGTAATTTTCTCCATGTTCATTATCTTTATTATCCATGCCGAGTCTTAAGAATAAGTTTAGAGGACTTCTTTAACCAAATTTGAGCTTGGAATTAGATGAAAGCATGGAAACCTCCAAGACTGAATTTAACTGGGGATCCTTAATAAGGAACTAACTACCTAATAAGCTGTCCTACTTTGTATTCTTCAATATGATAATGCTGGGCTAGATGGCAGCCAATATGATTAATTATGCATCAAAATCACATTAATGATATGAAATAAGCGTGATTTAGTTATACGATTTATCTTAAAACTGTTTTTGAGATATCGAGCAATATACAGAAACTGGCCGCCCAATCACACAAACCATTAATATTTGTGTAGATCATTGTAATAAATAAAAGAAGCTTCATGATAATAGCTTAATAATTAAAGAAACAGAAGAAAGTTTAGCTGATAGGGTAATGGAGAGAAAGGTTATATATATATATGAATCTTTGCTTCAAGCTATATATATATATATATATATGTGTGTGTGTGTGTGTGTGTGTATTCCACGCAATTATTATTATCAGAGACTAATAGCAGAGACATAATTATTCATGGTTAGTGGGTGAGTTAAAATTCTTGAAGGGGAATCCAAACAATTTTTGCATCTTGTTCACAAAATGGATAATGTGAAGAAACGTTCATTCATGCATAGCTTGAAGCAAAGATCCTCGGAGTTGTTATCAGCTGCTGTCAACTGTCGAATAAGAACCTTCAACCTCAACATCTGCCATTTTCAACGTTACTTTTCTCCATATTCGTCCCTTTTCTATGATAGGCTACCTTTACTTTTAAATACAGGTCCCTCATATATAAGCAATTATTTTTTTTCAACCTATAAATAAAATCAATCATGATAAACATTATTTTTAAAACTTAACACCCGTGCACTAGCATGTCTATGATTGGGCATGATTTGATCCCAAAGATATGTATGGTCATTATCAAAGTGCTTGAGTTGGAAATAGTCACAATCGTTAATCCTTATTGTCTTGCTTACCATTAACATTACTCACAAAAACATTTGATCTCCCACTGAGACTTGGTTGATCTCCTACAATCGTTAATCGATGCCAATGTAGTATTGAATTAACATTAGCTATCAAAGTCAATTCAGAATGTGTCCGATGCTAATCTAGTTCTAATTTGAAAACTCTGTTCGATGTTAATTCAGTACTATTTTAAACTGATGCTAATTCGATGCTAACTTTATTCTATACTAATTCGAGACTAATTTTATTCTAATGCTATTTTCAAATTCTTGGTCGATTCCATTCCTATTTTAATTCGGTACTAATTTCGTAATTATATTTTTTACACTTACAATACAATAACAAATTCTCCCCGTAACCATTTCTATATATTAAAGCAATTTTCCAATGCAATTGAATTAAAGTACCAATAAACTGTAGATGTTCTTAACTAAAAGTATTAAGAACATAATTGCTACATAATAAAATCACAGTTATTCACTAAAACAAAAATTCATCAACAATATATTAAATTGCCAAATTTAGTAACCAAATCCTGTGATTGATTCATCAAAATATTTTATCAGTTCATACAACAGTATATAACTTAACTAGGATCTATCAAGGCTTTTTTAGCTAGGAGATAGCGGTTAAATCTCTAAAAATGGTATGTTCTCAAGAGGGCCCATCAATGCTTGAATTTGTTGGTGTTGTTCTTCCATTTGCATTTGGAATAATTGCTCCACTGTTGCAGTTAATATGGCTTTTTCTCTTTCAAGTTGTTCCTAAAAGGCTTTTTCTTGTTCTTCCATCTTTTGTCGCATTATTTCAAGCTAATCATCAATATTTAGAGCATGTGCAGGCATAAAAAATGAAGTACTTCTTCTATAATCCCTAAAGTACACAAATACTTGAGAACCAAATCCATATACTTTACTCTTCTTTCATCCCCCAGTTGCCTTGAAGAACAACATTTGTTCATCAGCCAGTTAAGACTTATTATTGGTTTGAGACAACTAGTTTCTCAAATCGACAAATTCTTCCTACATTTGTACATTTAAAGAAACAAAATTTAATGCTGACAAAAAACATATATGTATGTATAACATAACATTTGTAATTAGACACTAAAAAAAACTACTTACATGAACACATCTTGACTTCTTATCTATGCACTACTCTTGATCGTAGTCTTTAATGCATAGATATTCGTTTACCTTATTCATTATGGGTGTTTTGCCCTATTCACGCTTCTGGACAAAAGAAATTATTTAAACGGTTAGATAGTTTGCTTATTTAAAAATAACATAAACAATTTGTGAAAAAAAAATGAAAAGAACCTAACATTTAAATTGGCCAATCTCATAGCACGCTCAACCACAGTAACAACAAATAACACGAACACAATAACAAGAAATAACGAATTCAAAATCCAAAACAGTAACAAGAAATAAAAATCAATGACATAGTTGAAAAAGTTGTGATGATGATAATGAAGGTAGCCAACCAATTTCAAATAACCATAAACAATGCTCAAAGAATACAACACAAACATAGAAGATTACCGAGAAACACGCAACCTCAAACATAACCAAAAAAATGGCAATATCTAAGCGTGTATCCTGGTTTGTCTATAGAGCAAAATTGACAAAGTACGATGACATTTCTACAAACGAAAAATGTTTGATGTTTCAAAGTTATTGGGCTTTTTGATTTGCAAACTAGAAAACCATAAGACAGAGGTGTCATTTTCTATTTACGATAAGTAGGTTACAGAAATAAAAAGAGGAAGAAGAGATTATGGGCAAAGTAATTAAATATTAGTATCGGATTAGATTCAATACTAATTCATTTGTGCAATTCATTAAAAAATTTAGCTGTAGATTATAGGTTGATGCATTAACTTGTCTCAGATTAACATTGAATCTTAGTAATTACAAATTAGCATCACATAACATCTGACACTAATCAGTTTATAAATTTCATCTTAAAATTAGTATCGGCCTAATTGTCGATACTATATACAAAATGTTTAAGAAAATTGAAAATTGTATACAGAATAGCATCGAAACTTGTTCCGATGCAATATAAACAACACATTAAAAAATTCATTAATAAATGAACTGTAGAATTGAACCCATTTCTGATGTTATATAAATTGTTTATTAGACATAATTGAAAATTATATTAATTATAGTATAAGACCATATTTTGATTCAAAATATCATGACCAAATGTAATAGCATCGAAGCAGTGTTTGATGCTATATAATAATTTTACAAAATTATATAAAGAATAGCATCGACACATAATCTGATGCTAGCTTTCATTGATTCATATGATAACATTAGGCAAAAAGTCGATGCTAAATAAACATTTTATTATAGAAGAATGAAAGTTATATGAAGAATAACATTGGACCATATTGATGCTAAATTTTGTCAACACATATAACAACATCAGTGCAGCAACTGATGCTAAATAAATATTGTTCTTACAAAAGAATGAAAATCATATAAACAGTAGCATTAGACCAATTTTGGATTCTAAATTTTACTAATAGATATAATAGCATTAGGTCAATAGCCCATGCTAAATGAACATTATATTAAAAAAGAATGAAAATTATGTAAAGTATAGCATCAGACCATATTCCGATGCTAAATTTCATTAGTACATAAAATAGCATTAGGTCAGAAGTCGATGCTAAATAAACCTCGTATTAAAAAAAATAAGAATTATACAAATAATACCATTGGAAAAAATTTTTGGTTCTAATATGTATAAGATTAGCATTAGATTATTGTTTTGATTCAAAATAGTATTAGACTATTGTGGATACAAAAAAAAAATGAATATTCATGTCAGATGCTAATCTAATGCTAACTTCCTACCAAATTTTAATCCGAATATAATCTGATACCAAGTAGAATCAGATACCATCTAATGCTAAATTTTTTATACAAAATCCAGAATTTCTTGTAGTGTTAACATTTACTAGAGTTGCACTATTATAGAATAGACCTTTATGATTTCCAGTAGACTTGACTTCCCCATTTTGATCCACACCGGCGATATGTGGACTCTTTTCAATATAAACTATTTCAGCAAACTCATGATCTTCTATTGGAATATCATCAATTTCTGCTTCCTTGTTGAAAGCACCCCAAGCTGGGACTTTATCCTTTTGCCCACGAACCTATTCCTTAGTAGTCACCAACAATATCATAACAAGAACATCCTTGAGATCTTCATCATCAATATTACCTTTTATCTTCTTTCAGATCACACTTTGGCTATCTCATTTTCACATTAACTAATGAACAATAGTGATAGTATTTTGCTAAAATGGAAGGTCTATCTATATATTGTTTCTCATAATGGTCTTTGTGAAATTTGCTCTTCTTTCCTTATGACTAATCATAAGATACATATGTGTCACTTGCTTCATTTTTCTAGCTATCTATAAATGGTGTCACTAAACTAATCAAGGGAAAATTTTTAATTCACCAGGTTGGTTTAATTATAATATGCATTCTTGAGATATATTGGGGGAAAAGATATAATTTAGTTGCGGGGGCTATTTTGATTATTTTGTAAGGATTTACCCTGGGCATAAAAGACTGATTTTTCAATCCTTTCATCTTGTTACTGGTTTCACACATTTTCTTCTTTACATCTCCTACCTACTTTATGTGCTTGCTGCTCTATCGACCATCGTCCTTGTTGTTACTTTGTATTTGCTATTTTAGTGATGATTTGCATCATCATCTTGGTGAGATCTTTCTTATTTGGTCTCTTTTGCTCTTGATGTTGAATTGTCTTTTGAGGTTCTTTATTGTATGTGTAATTTGGATTAGTGACATTTATTTATCAATGGATATAACTAGAGGTCAAGCCTTTT
The DNA here is from genome assembly GCA_026122585.1 of Anacardium occidentale. Lineage (NCBI taxonomy): Eukaryota > Viridiplantae > Streptophyta > Magnoliopsida > Sapindales > Anacardiaceae > Anacardium > Anacardium occidentale. The sequence continues at coordinate 397,165 of JAJEJH010000290.1, forward strand.
GAGCTTGAACCTTGTAAATTTGCGTTGTTCTTGCGATTATCTATTTATTGTTACTAATTAATCTTATTTTTATTGAATATATTCAATTTTTAAATTATGAATGTGATCCAAATACACAATAAGTGGTCAGTGCATTCATTCATATTTTTTATTTAGATACGATGAAATCTTGTTTTTTTATACACTAAAATTGGTCAAATTTTAATTTGAATTTTTTCTCTATTTCGGAGCATGTTGAAATCACTTTGTTTCCTATCTTACTTTGATATTCTGGGTGTTAAGGTAACTTCCAACTATTATTGAAATTTTTACTATTACAGTTCATGTGATATATTGTCTTTGTTCCTGTTGATTAATAACAGATTATTTCTTATAGTATATACTGTGGAAAATATTTACTATTAGTCTTTTCTACTAACTTTGTTATACAATTGTAATATTGCTGTGGAACATATTCCACATATCCTATATTAATAAATTGTTTAGTTTTAAATTGTTTTGCATGTTGTGTTACTGTTCTTATATACTATGAATAACAGTAATACTAAAATCAAAAATGGGTTTTGCTAGGATAGATAATGAAATATTTGAATGAAAAATAGACTTTAATATGTGGAAGAAAATATGAAAGTTGTATTAGTACATAAAAAATGGGCCAAAGGACATATTTCCACCCATAGTTTGAGGCGGGGACAAAATCTCATCCCCAAGTTTTCAAAAACCCGGTTTCCTACCCTTTGACCAAATTTAATATTAAATATAATTGTAAACAGTAACAATCCAGGGGCAATTATATCATTTTATGATTAAAATTTTATAAAATAATAAAATAAATTTTATATAAATATAAAAATTTTTAAAATATATTAAAAAATTTAAAAAAATAAATAAACTGATCACCGCCACCGATACCGGTTGTGGTGGCCGTTGATAACCACACCAGGTGGTCGTATCCGACCACCTGGTTCTAGGGGAGGCCAGATCTGACCACCTCCACTAGATATGACCATCGAAAACGGTCGAAAAGGGCCGGTATTGGTCCCAGCGACCGTTTTTGACCATGTTTGTCAACGGAGGAGGCCAGACCTGGCCTCCTCCACCCAACGAGGAGGCCCGATCTGGCCTCCCTTGGAACCAGGTAGCCAAAGACGGCCACCTGGTGCAGTTATCAACGGCCATTACGCCGGCATCGGCGGCGATGGCTTTATTAAAAATTTTTAAAAATTTTAAAATTTTTAAAAAAATTTTTATATTTAAAAAATTATTTTATAATTTTATTATAAATTTTTATTGGTTAAAGGGTATTTTAATCATTTTATTTGAAAAATTATAAAGTATGTTTGAATTTTGGTCCAAAGGTGGGAGACCGAGTTTTTGAAAACTTGGGGGTGGGACTTTGTCGCTGCCTCAAACTATGGGTGGGAATAAGTTCTTTGGCCTAAAAAATGTGTTAGAGTATTAGATGGATTAGGTGAAAGCCCAATTTAGAATACATGAAGGTTTGGGTTATGAAACTTAGGTCAAGAAAATGATATTGAACAAGTTAAACACTAAATGTGATAAACATATATTTATGGGTACCTATAGAAAATTAAAAGTTATTATTTCTACCACCTAGATAAGTAAAAAGTTTTTGTCACTCAAGTTGGTGTCCAGAAGGAGAATATCTTTCCAGAAAAATTAGTAAAAAAAAAGTGGAGTTTGATGAGACTCTTGAGCCATAAATGACCATAGATGTTGAACATGATAATATGTCATATAAGGTAGTTGACTATGGTACACTACAATTGCATAGGTCTAGTAGAATACGCCATAAGCCTAAAAATTTTAGTTTTCTAATGACTCAACATAGTGACATACTAGTCATATGTGATAATTCCAAAAACTTATATTAAGGTTATGATGGACCTAAACTTTAAGAAATGGCTTGAGACTATGAAGTCTAAGATAGACTTCATGTACTATAACTAAGTATAAACTCTAGTGGATACATCTACAAGGGTAAAACTCGTAATGTGCATACCTATAAGACATGATTGGTCACTCAGAAGTATAATATTGATTATAATAAAACTTTTTCACCGGTTGTGATGTTAACGTGCATTTGGATTATGATTGCTATAATTGCATACTATGACAATGAAATTTGGTATATAGATGTCAAATATGTCTTCCTAAGACACAACTTCATGGTTTTTTTCTTGATGGACAACCAGAAAAAGTTTACAAGTTGCAAAGGTCCATTTATATACTAAAGCAATCTTTAAGGAGTTGAAACAGTCATTTTGATGACATTGTTTTAGAGTTCAAATTCATAATAAATTAAAGACCAACCTTATGTGTACAAAAAGATCAATGAGAGTGTGGTTTCATCTTTAGTATTGTATGTCGATGATATATTAATTATTGGAAATGATATACCTCACTTGTAAATTGTTAAGACTCGATTATCTAAATGCTTCTCTATGAAGGACTTAAGAGAAGTAACTTACATTTTTGGTATTAAGATCTATCGTGATAGATCATATACGCTGTTTAGACTAAGTCAAAACACATACATAGATAAAGTGTTAAAAAGATTCAATATAAGTAAGTTAAAGAAATGGTTGATACTTATGACTCAAGCTATGTGTCTCTATAACGAAATATGTCCTAAGACACTAAAAGATGAGTCGAGTACTGTATGCTTACTCTATGTTATGTATGTGGGATGATGTCGCATTCACATTAAGCATTTATAGCAAATATCAATTTGATCCAAGTAAAAACTTTAGATTATTGTCAAAAATATTTTTAAGTACTTGAGAAGGACTAAAGAAATGCTCTTGGTTTATAAAGAAGAAGATGAGCTCATTAAATAAGGTTATAGTGATACAAGTTTTTAGATAGTCCATAGAGAAGAAGATAAGCTCATTACACTAGTTATAATGATACAAGTTTTTAGACAGTCCATGATAATTTTAAATCTCAATCGAGATTTATGTTTTGTTTGAATGGTGGTACAGTAAGCTAGAAGAGCTTAAAGTAGAGTACTATGGCTAATTCTATAACAAAGTTTGAATACATATCTCTTATTGAGGCAACAAAAAAGAAAATTTGAATTAAAAAGTTCGGTTCTAAACTTGGCGTGGTACCTAGCATTATTGATCCCATTGTCTCTATTTCGACAATAATAAAGTCATAACATAGGCAAAAGAACTATGATCTTATCAAAAATCTAAATACATTTTTAAATGATTATATTTAGTATGAGAGATCAAGCAAAATAGAGATGTACAGATTAAGAGAGTTGATACAGATGATAATTGTATTGATCTACTAACTAACCCTTTATCACAACAGAAGCATGACAAACATGTAGTTGTCTATGATATTAGACATATATATGATTAGCTATAGTACAAGTAGGAGATTGTTAGGGGAGGTGCCCTATGGTCACGTACATGTTGTCTATTGGTTGTATTGTTTGTGTATTATTGTTATTTGTAATCATATTTATATTAATAATATAAGGTATTTCTGTTATATTATTGTTTAATACATATATCATGCCCCTAATATAGTATAACCAAGATGATATAATCAGATGACTGATCATACTTTTTATATGCACTCATTAGTGGTCATATTAGAATAGTTAGTAATTCTAATATCACTATGAACCTTAGACACGAATGATAATACAAATTTTATCATCTTATAAGTGATCTCATCAAAAAGTGGCGATGATTTACATATGTCGATGTTTATTACTTACAACTTAATCTCATAAATGGTTGCATGATTTGATGATCATGTTCACTAAACTGACCCAATGACGAGGATCTTATATAGATGGTGTTATTTGTATCTATAGATCAGTCCTCATAACTTGGTGGGTATATAAGGTCATTTGATTTGAGGTCTACCAAATGGTCTTGTGCTAAGAGTGATGTTGTTTGATATTATCAAATGCACCAACGTAAATAAGGTATTGTAAAATTAAGCGATTAACCACATAATGATTATTACAAAAGTTACGATAGATCAACAAAAGATTCATTACTCTTAAATACAAGAGTAATGTCTACGTGACAATACTAATAACCAACAAGTATGTAGCCACAACTAGATCAGTTGGTATAGTATCCAATCCCTAATTTAAACATAATCTATAGAATAAGGAGTAATTGAGATAAACATGAAACTATTTCTCAACCTTAGGAGACAAAACATGATTGAGGAACTAAATTATACAAAAACTATTAAGTTGATCAAACTCAAAGATATTCACTGACATTCAATTATTGGGGTGGTCATGATGTTTTATTAAAGGTGTCACTCATGTTTTGTGTAAATTCAAATCAAATTCAATACTACCGAGTTATTAAAGAGCTTATAAGTTCCACACAATAGGGGTTGGCTAAGTTTTGGAGGAACAAGTTTGTTGTCCTTATGTATAGATGGTCAAGGATTGTTGCATTAAACTTGTTAGATCTATTTAGATTGAGTCAAAGGTCGAAATGTGAATTTTGTCTTGACATACAATCCTAAGGAGTTAGGCATATGGTCATGCATCTTGATAGGTAGACAAATTCAAGTGTTTAGATAGATTAGATTTGACTTGGCTAAATCTAATTTAAATTTCGAATAACTTACTAATGCATAAGCATATGCATCGTTGGTACACGAACATGTGCGCAATTAGTCGAGAGTTATTGTCACATTGTAATATGTTGCACATTTTCGTGTGCAATGTGTGGTGGAGTGTGTTATCTAAATGTTGAGCACGATTGCGTGTCTGTCACACACAAGAATGCATACGGCATCATGGGTGCATGTTTTATATGCACACGCCCATATGCCTAAGTCTATAAAAACACGACTTGGTTTTCATAACATATGATCTATAAAAACACGATTTGGTTTTCATAACATATGAATCTACCAAAAATACCTCACACTCTCGTGCCTCCTACCCACCTTGACCATGCGTGTAGTTGCTAGCAAAGCGAAAACACGATTCCTCTTGCTCCTCTACCTCATATGGACTACCTCAAGTGTCTCTAGCTTACAAGATGATGGATTAGCAAACCACACTTGCCACGAAAAGATTAGTAGGTTTGTGTTCTCAAATGCCCTATGTATATTTCGATTTATGCTTCTTATATTTGTTGAATAATAGAAGTCCTTGTGTGTTCTCCGAGACTCCAAGTGAGTTTTTTAAAATTTTTGCTGCATAACCGCCCTTTCGATGATCCTAGGATTCCTACAAAATTTATTTAAAGTTAGAGATGAAAATAAAACAAATATTAATTTGGTTTCTTAACCATATCTATATAATCTCTAAAATGTTAACTGATATTATACAAATGATTACAAAAAGTTATTTTAATTAATATTTATTTAAATTGAGAAACATTATCAATTTAATTTATTGTAAATGTTCAGAATATCTATTGATATCGCATTCAAGACATCTTTTTACTTGGTGCCTAACTTCATTTAGAAATTCCAACAACAAAACTGGACTTTTTATAGCCATAAAAGCCATACCCATCATTTTGTTCCCAACTTGTTTACGGCCTCACTTCCAACTCACAGTGACAGAGAAGGAAAAGTACCTAAATTACCGCAGTTCTTCGATGATTCTAATCATTAATTATCATTCAATACAATATCATATAATTAAACCCCCGGTTTTTGTGGACCCTTCGATTAGACCATGGTTTTATTATGCAATATGATAACCCGTGAACCTTTAAATTATGAAATTATCAGTGGAATCCATCTAAGACAGATCACAGTTCACATGTTCCCATTGTGCAAATAAAACTAGGTTTTTTTATTCAGATTCATCTAACACAAATCTATATGGGAAACAAAAACTATATATATGCAGCAGAAAATAAGTATAACTAAACTTTGTTTTATTCAATTTGATAACAAGTTGATACAATGATTTATCAGATCAATAAAAAGCAACTCGTCTTGGGCTCAGCAATCAATTCTTGGTGCAAGTCTTTGAGCAGGAACTCACACAGCCTCCCACTTTCTCTTTAGCTGGAAGGGAAATAAAAAAAACCAAATCAATACAGGCAAATCATTACTGTTTCCTGCTACAGGTGCTTTGGACAAATCATGAAGTACATTCATTCACAAACTTTGACGTTATAATCTATCATTGGTCGTATATACATACATCTGATTTACGAGAAAGATGAGATTAGAATTTACCTGGGTCATCTTTTGAGCTGAAGTTGGTGCACAAGGAGGTGGCACAACCGAGCTTGCAAAAGTATTGGAGGTCGTTGAGCTTAAGAGAATGAGAGGGGTGTGGAATGAGACAGTCTTTGATGCAGTTAGTTGCACATGTAGTTATGCCATTTCCAGGAGTTAAAACACAAGTTATGAAACAAATCGCATAACATTGCTTGAAAGTTTCTACAGATTGCGCAGCTGAATCCGCAGCAAGAAGCCCCATCACCAGACAAATCATCAAAACACACCCAACTTTGTCTCGCTCCATCTTCTAGTTATTTTTCTGCAAGAAGAAGAAGAAGAAGAAAGATGATGAGATAAGTTTGACTGCAATTAAGCTAGCTACAAGATGGCTTTATATAATGGTGGGAAGTACTAATAATGTTGTTTCTGAAAAATACTTTTACATAATATAAACAAACCACTTACGCTTTCAGACAAATATGATTTTGAGAATATATATGATGATGGGGCAGGGGGTACTGCCAAGAATAATTTTCTACTATGGATATATTTTTTTAGAAGGCAAGATTTGCATCCATGGAACGACTAAAAATCAAATGACCATAAAACTCTAGAAGATTGGATCTTCTCAATGTGTTGGTCCTATATGACCTAGCCTGCAATGCCATAAATTCGTGTCGTTCAAATCTTTTGTTTTTATTCTTTTATTTTCAACATTGGGAATATTATTATTCAATTCTAGTAAATATAAACTGTTTATTAATCAAGTTGTCCCATAGACTATTTTGTTCAAGCTAAAAATGAGAACAACGTTAGCAATCGAGAAACAAAAATAAGCCTAGAGAGCAACATTAGATAATAAGAACCTACGACTAGAGTAGCAATCTTATCTCCATTCTTGGCTCATAGGTCAACTTCTCCTTTGTCGAGCAAACGACTTTGGCTAAGACCTTGCATATATGAACGAATATGAGCATCATGTCTTGTGTCAAGCATCCAAGATGAACTAGGAGAATAATTTATCTTAATGAAATGCATGCCTAAAGTTAAAGCACCAAGTTTCTTCTTCTTGTATTCAAGGTAGGCCTTGCATCTTCCCTTCTAGTGGTTGGTTTTGCTACAACAAAAACAAACAACCTTCCTTTTTATCAATTCCCTTTGTTGTCTGATGAGTAGGAGGGGTCAATGTTTGTATTGGAGCTTTGGGCTTGGTTTTGTCCTTGGCTTTACCCTTACCCTTGGCCTCAACGTTCTTGGCATCAACCAAAAGTACACCCTAACCTTTTCTCATATCCTGCTTAATAGTTTTTAACAAGTTGAGTAACTCAGTTAAGGTCATCTCTTTCTCATTCATGTTAAAGTTCATAATGAAATTAGCCCATGAAGGAGGAAAAGAATACCAAGTTAGTAGAAAGCTCGTTGTCCATAATAAACCTCAAGCTAACCAACCATTTGATTTAGCAAGTCATCTTGACTACATAAGGGCCCATTGATACACCTTCACTAAGTTTACAACTAAATAGTACGTTTGATACCTGATAAACCTCTTTCGAGTCTCGAATATCTCACGTAAGTGTAGAAGAATGGACTAAACGTCCATCTCCTTATACTATCTTTGTAGCTCAAGTGTCACCAAGGTGAGCATTAGGCATTACACCTTAACAACATTATTAAGATACTTTTTAAAAGTATCACGCTCCTCTTTGGTGGAATTTGGTACAGACTCAGAAGGTGAAACTCCTTCAAAGATGTACAATCATTTCTCTTAATAAAATACAATTCTAAAATTTTGATAACAGTCAAAAAAATTGGCTTCATCCAATTTATTCTCTTTTTCAAAGAAAGATTTCAATTGATATTTGATGTCATAGTGGATGAATTGATTCTATAAGTGTAAATAAATAAGGTTAGTAAATATGCAAGTTTTCAAAAAAGTTAAAAAATCGGTGTTTCAAACATCTTTTTAGGAGTGGACTTGAAAAGGTACTTGTGAGTTTACATGTCCGTTAGAAATTGGAAAATCAATACCCATTAGAAATTAGGCATTGTCTTCAAGTCAAGCTTGTTAGAAATTAAGTGTTGGTCATGTATTAGGTAGGATTAGATTGAATTCACATAGTTAGCGCGTCAAATCTCTGTGTTCCATCAATTAAATCAGAACAAGTATTTGTATGATAATTTATGATTAGTTAAGAAAAGATTTTTATATTGAAATCTTTAGATCGATCAAAATAAATTTTCAAATAAGATTTTTGGATTAAACAAAAAAGTTTTCAAAAAAGTTTTAAGAAACAAAAGCTTTTGGGCTAAGTCATGTTGTTAGCATCGTTTCAACATGACATATATGTCATAGCCTCTGTGATTAAAAGAAAATATTTAAGATAAGATTTAAAATATATCAAAAAAGAAATAAGAATATTAAGATAAGATAAAATAAGATTCAAGAATCAAGACATTAAGAGTAAAAGATTTAAAAATTAAGATATTAAAATAATATTTCAAGGTAAGGGTCATGTATAAAGATTTAAGAATATATTTGTTAAGTGACTTGTCACTCATTTCAATTCTCTTTTCTTGTTAGTTTCATTTCTTATCTCTTAGGTACCTACATTCGAGAGATTGTCATTATCTTGAGACTATGTACAGTTGTTGTTAGTTCATGTTTTAATTTATGTTCCTTGTTATAGTTTATGTTAATACAGTTGATATTTTCACAATAATTTTAAGATTTATTATTTGTATATATTTCAATTTTGCATATGATTAATAAAAGAGGTATGTTAGAAATATGAGCAAGTATGTACTGTTATGCATCTATAGGTATCACAAGTGGGTGGTAAGTAGTCACTTAATGCAAAGAAAAAGTGTAAAAAAGGAAAAGTTATGTACCTCGCATATGTAACACACACAAGTATGTAGTAAGATTAAATCTATTCATTTATGTTAATTGTGATTATTATTGGCTATGATGAAAAAATTATTAAAATATTTTAAATGAAAATTTAAGTTGGTGAAAAACTCTGTATGAAATGTGCATGTCTGTTTCTATTGTGTTAGATGAAAAAATGGATAATGTATCATGTAGGATTATTTTAAATGACAAACGAGCATGCACATTAGGTGAATGTATGATCCAACTGTTGCATTAAAAGGCATGTAAGGCACGATTACGAAAAAACAATCTTATTAGTAGCATTCAAACACTACTAAAAAAGACATCATAAGAAGAGTTAGTATGGATCTTTTGATCCCATCAATGAAGAAGATAGCCAAAAAGAGTTTGGCTACCCAAAGATTTTAGTTGATAATAAGCTTATTGAGATCTTGATTATCCTCAGGTACTTGCAAAACTTCCTTATCCTTTCCTTATGGGAACTAGTTAAGGTTGGTTTCAAGCACTTTGCAAAAAATGAAGACATCAGTAGACCACTTAAGCAAGACAGAGAGAAATAAAAATACTCCCCAAAGATCTACTAGCTTTTTAAAACTATTGACCCTCGGTGTAAGGAAAAATCTTTCATTGCCTTCTTTGACCAAATGAATAACTTTTGTGCCTTGGGATTTCCCTTTAAAATATAAAGGTAAATGACCCTTTTTGTGGTAGGCTCACATATCCCGCAAAGATGGTACAAAGTATATGATCCTAAGATACATTGGTATGCATTTGGGGGTAGTTGGAAAAGAGCAATTTTAAATAGGACAAAGCTACTTGAAAGAATGGATATAAAGGTACAGTCATCCTACACCTCAAGACTTCCTCAAAAAGTGTTATCTATCATTCCAAATATTTGCAATATGAACATTTTGGTAGCTCTCATAAATCTACAAAGAATCTATAACATTTTTTAATCCAAAGCAGTTTAGTCATGATAAGAAAGGATAATGCCTCGTTGCTTCTTCTATCGGTCAAGGTTGTGCTAGCCTATTGGAGGGACATTCTCCGTCATCTACTTTCTGTTGGGTACGGATTCGTTGGGTTAGGCCCTATTTTATAAGAGGTTTTAATGTGAGCCGAAAGTCATTTTCCTCTTATGAACCAGTTATGGCATCTCAAAAAGAAAGTTTTCAGACTAAATGTAAAGAACGTAGTTATTATTAGAGCTCTCAAAAACATCTGAAAGACACACAGAAATATAATTGTCAATCACTAAAGACTCTGCCTATTGATCAACTTGAAATCCCACAACGTAAACTCTAACCAACTTTCACTGAGAAATTCTACTTAAAACAATCTCCTAAAAAAGACAGAAAGGTCTTACCTTGAAGAGTGCTCTAGAAGAACTGTGCCAAAGAAAGTGTTGAAAATCTTCCCAAAAAAATTAAGGTTTACTAATCCAAAGGAGATGTTTGTTTGCAATAGTTTGCATAACCTAAAGTATGATTTATGCGAATTTCTTATAAGCATTTGGAGAAAAAAGTGAAGTAATCTTAATCCTCCAAAATAGCACTCAAGCACAGGTCTCCTATCTAGCCGTGGACATGAGACACAACCCACAAGACACTATAAGCTTGTGAAAAACAGGCGCACAATTCCCGCATGTGGTGTATTTAATGCATAATACCTACTATCATATTAGCAATCACGACATCCTGATCTTCTGATTGACATGTATTTGTACACAAGAGATGAAAGAGTTCCCACAACACTATTCATAATCCAAAAATTGAGAATCAATTGTTATGCAGTCAAAATTCCTACTCAAAGTAAACCTACGACTACGACTTCTACTAAGAACTAATTACTATTGAATAATCACTACTCAACGCACAACCCACAAGTTAGGTCATGAGCAAGACAGTTTCTTCTACGAGCCACAAAACAAGAAACAGAGTCTAAATCCACCGTAACTTTTGTAATGTATTAGACATTAAATAATTCTTTCTTCTTGTTGGGAATCACTTCTCTTAGTTTTGATAATTACAATAGACTCTAACCTTCCACTTGAGATCTCTGCTTTCAGGTTCTCCGAATTCGCCACTCAAAACTGTTTTAAGTTCTTTCCAAATGGCAGGAAGAACAATGCTTAGCCATGCAATCCCATAACTGACAGAACGTATCAACCACCTAGATTACACAGTTCATATAGCTATTTGGAGATCTCACAGAAAAAAATTAAAACCTAATAAAGAAATGAAGAAAGACAACAAATGTAATTGACCAATTTGTCTGTGCCACTAATGATACGCCGAACGGAAAGATAAATTCATATTAACAAATTAGATTCATCATAGATTTCAACGATAATAAATCTAATTTCTCTCTTCTAATAAATATCAAATTCTAGTTGTCCTCCATAGTTTAAAATAAATCAAATATGCCTTCATTTTGTTGGGTAATCTATTTTATTCCATGGGAAAACACCATGGTATATACAAACACAACAGAATTAGCATGTCTCTGGAAAAAGGCTCCTGAACTCAAAATGGGTAATGTTTAAAATCAAATGGGTGAAGTAACTAATTTTTCACTTTTCATTTTTCATTTTTCCTGATGTTCACAGCACCCTTTCAAATTCCAAAACAATTAAAGAATGAAAGCGTATAGACCTTATTTGAATCTCATGCACTTATAGAGAACCTCTCCCAATTTCTTGTACATGTGCCGCTTCAAGTACAATTTTCCTACTTTTTTTCTTCCTTCCCTCCCCATCCGCTTCCTTGCTGATGGGTTCTTAAGCAAAAACCTGAGATTTTGAGCAAGGGCAGGACATCCTGGATGGCCTGGAGGATGCAGTAATCCTGTTACATTATGCTCAACAATTTCTTTTGTGCCTCCAGTGTCCGTTCCAAGCACCTGCTCCATACAGTAGCAAATTATCTTTTTGAGGATCGCAAGTCAGATACTTAAAATTTAGCACTCACACAAATGCAGAAGGTAAATGAGATGAAACTTCAAGCAAAAATAGCTTTAAATATTCCTGTGCTAATTAATTATAATTTTTATTTAAAAACCTAAAAATTGATCTAATGATAGTTTATATATGAGTTTAAATGATCAATAAAGATTAACTCAATACATTTAAAGGTTATGATTCGAATAAACGACATCAATAAAGGTCTTACAGTTTATTGGACCTTTGATGATAGGTCTAATAACTTACTACATATATGCTAAGTCCCCTCTTCAAAACTAGATAGAACAACTTGACTCATTCGTAGCCATCATTCAAGAATGTTTTAAGAGCAGAAGACCAATCATTGTGATACACATAAAATTAAGGAATTTAACAAATTCAGAGAGCACGGCATATCAAGTACCTCTATAGCCCTACAAGTTTTTAGTTCAGTATTTTATAACGTGTGCTTAGATTCTACAGTTAGGATTGAAAATTTTTATTTGTTCATGTAAAAAATTTTTATTTGTTCATGTAACATTAAATCTTACATTTGCTATCAAAGTTTTACAAATTGGGTTATAGATCCTAAATATTTTGAACAGATCAGAATTTTGATTAAAAATTCAAAATGGGTTTTATTACAATTAAGATTTGGTTCAATTTTGAATAATTTTGAAATTTGGGATTCAAAATTAATCCATTATACATTGAAATTAGGGCTCAAATTTTCTACTATTGCTACCTTAAGGTTTATTTCAATATGGTAAACACAAGTTTTGGATTAATAGTAGTTTACCCCCAGAATTTGAACCTCATCCGCCACTGCAAGGAGCTTCACATCTCTGTTGCAATTTTGCAGCCCAAACATGGCGGCAACATCACCTAAGATACCACTGGTAAGAGCCATGTGCTCACGTCCACTTCTCACCAATAGGAGTCATAACAGACAATATGATTACGAAGAAAAAGGGCTGTGAAATTTTTTCCTTCTGCTGCCACTTTTTGGTGCAAATTAGAATCGGAATCCCGTGGGAAGACATCAACATTTGTTGATTGACATAACTCATGAAACTACATTCAAAATGATTAATAGTTATCTCTTTTATCTTTTAAATTCAATCTTAATTTACATTAATTTTTCAAATTGTAGCTGATTATTCTACAAATTTAGGTTTCATTCTATGTATAAATAGATGTTTTGTTGCTCAATAAAATTATTTGCCAACTAAAAAGTAAATATTTGTGTTTATTGCTTGTTACGTCTTTCAAAAACCAAAAAATTGGTATTAGAGCCAAATCTTAAGAGACTTGTGAATTAGAGTGAGCCAAAACGCAAACCCTATTACCCACCTCTATCAACACAAAAGCCTACAATTAATTCAAAATAAATTAAAAAGCTTTTTTCACTGTAATTGCACCTCTAGTGTTTGATGAAACAAATTATCAAGTGTAGGCTATTAAAATGGAAGTCTATCTTAATGCAGCTGATCTATAGGAAGCTGTTGAACAAGATTATGAAGTTGTTCCACTACTAGAAAATCCAACTCTTGCACAAATCAAAAATCAAAAAGAGAGGAAACAAAGAAAAGCAAAAGCAAAAGCAAATTTGTTCGCAGTTGTCTCACAAACCATTTTCACTAAAATAATAACACTGAAAACAGCCAAGGAAATTTGGGATTTTTTGAAGAGAGAGTATGAAAGAAATGAAAAGGTCAAAGGGATGCAAGCGCTAAATTTAATTCGAGATTTTAAGAAGCAAAAGACGAAGGAATCAGAAACAATCAAAGACTATGCTAACAGACTCCTTGGCATAGTCAACAAAGTAAGATTTCTTGGTACTAATTTGTCTGAATCTAGAATAGTTCAAAAAGTTCTAGTCACACTTTCTAAAAAATTTGAAGTTACAATTTCATCTCTTAAAAACTCAAAAGACCTTTCAATTATCACCTTGGCAAAAGTATTAAATGCATTACAAGTACGAGTACAAAGAAGGTTCATGAGTCAAGAAGGATCAGTAGAGGGAGCTTTTCAAGCCAAATCTCATAACAACAATGATGGCAAGAGCGAGAAAAAGAAGCAGCACAACAACAACTATAATAGCAACAACAATGATAAAGTTTTTCCACCCTACCCTTACTGCAAAAATAATCAATCACCCACAAAAAAATTTTGGTGGAGACAAAATGTAAAATGTCATAAGTGTGGTCAATAAAGACACATTGAGAAGATATCCAAGTCTCAATAGCAGTAAGGTGAAGCCAAAGCTGTTGTGGATCAACCTCGTGAGGAGATGTTATTTGTAGTACCATGTCACCAACAGCCCAAAAAAAGACTAGCTCATAGCTAATAGTTGTACAAACCACATGACCCATGATAAAAAGCTATTCAGAGAGCTTGATAAAACTATCATTTCTAAAGGTAAAATTGGAAATGGAGCATATATTACAATAAAAGACAAAGGAACAATAGCAATTAAAGGCCACACAAGTTTGAAATTAATCTATAATGTTTTATATGTTCCTAAAATTGATCAAAACCTTCTGAGTGTTGGTCAGCTACTAGAAAAAGGCTATAAGAAGTTGTTTGAAGATAAAATTTGTATGACTAAGGATGCAAAAAACAGGCAAAATTTAAAGTTAAAATGAAAGGCAAATTTTTGTCTTCAATTTAATAGAGTCAAAACCTTCTGAGTGTTGGTCAGCTACTAGAAAAAGGCTATAAGAAGTTGTTTGAAGATAAAATTTGTATGACTAAGGATGCAAAAAACAGGCAAAATTTAAAGTTAAAATGAAAGACAAATTTTTGTCTTCAATTTAATAGAGGAAGATGCAGACATTGAACATCAGTTAGTCACACCTTACACTCCTCAACAGATAGAAGTTGTGGAGAGAAAAAATAGAACAATTATGAATATGACTAGGTACTTGCTTTATGACAAGGAATTGCCAAATAGGTTCTGGACTAAAACCGAAAATACAATAGTATTTATGCTAAAAAGATTGCCAAAAAAATCCTACAAAGAAAGAATCCATTTGAAGTATGGTATGACCACAAACCAAAGTTGCCTAATTTGAAAACTTTTGATTGTCTTTGTTTTTCTTATATTCCTCAAGCCAAGAGACACAAATGGGATACGAAAGCTTCAAAGCCAAGGGAAAATGTTGATTGACATGATTCATGAAGCTACATTCAAAATGATTAATAGTTATCCCTTTTATTTTTTTATCTTTTAAATTCAATCTTGATTTACATTAGTTTTTTAAATTGTATTAGATGATCCTGCAAATTTAGGTTTCATTCTGTGTATAAATAGATGCTTATTTGCTTAATAAAATTATCCTTTTGCCAGCTAAATATAAATATATATGCTTATTGTTTGCTCTGTCATTCAAAAACCAACAACATTAGTTGAATCATCATTACATGTTAGTTTGGAACTGATTAGATGAACAAAGACCAAAATTTGAGTTGTCAAACAATGGAGATCAACAATTAAGGTTTCAAAATCACACGTCCAAACCAGGTTAGAAAAGATCCAAAGATTGACCCGCAAAACCAAAAAGGTTAAATTGAGACAATTAAAGTCAAATCACTAACCAAATTTTAGTCTAGGTCGAATGGATCCAATTAACCTAAGCCAATATTAGCGTGTGACTCCACACACACATGAAAAGAGTTAGTGGCACGTGGAAGCTTATGCATGAGTGCAAGGAGTGTGACGCACATGTAGGTGCATGAGAGTCTTTTAGAGATGCGTACGACATGTGAAGATATGTGGATAATCTATAAAGGCACATGGGGTGTGAAAGGCATGTGCAAAAAGCCTTCTAGAAGCATGTGGATCTATGTTAATAGTAAAATTTGGCTCATGGTTATGCATAATAGTACGTAATTGGCTCCTAATAAATGATTTTTAGGCATATTAGATACATGAATGGTCTAAAGTGGCATGTGAAATGCAATAAGGACATGTGATAATGTGTGAAAACACATTAAATGTTTAACAATGCATGCTAGAGTGCATGAAAGGCAAGCAACAACGTGTAATGTGCATGAAGAACTTATGGTGGTACACGAATGGCTTGTGCCAATGCCCAAAGACATGTTACGCCTATAAATTGAAGAAGAGTTTTACTCTAGATTGATTATTGTGGCATAGTATTTTTCTCATACAAGGATTGATAAATTTATACTATCGAATCTATAGTGTATGGTAAAGTTACCACATTAGATTAAGATTATTATTCACAAGGTTAGGTGCAACAATTTTCAAATTAAGATTGTCAAAGATAACATGGTATTATACCTCATGAATCTTAATTAAAACAATAATATTTAGTATCATGGAACAATTTTGTGAATTTTTAGAATGTTAATTAGGAAAGCGATACATTATTAAAGCTTACAAAATTTTTCCTACAATAATGATATATAAAGCTTTGAAGTTATTTATTATCAATGATATTATTTTGTTGTGTTCTATATATAATAGAGTTCATTACTATAAACAATAATAATATTATCAAAATAGAGATTATAACTGACTCCAACTTTAAGAGTTAAAGATACGATATTGAGTTTAAACTGCTAATTGAAAACATAGATTTTTCCCGATGAGTTGATGAAGCACCCAAAGTCTAAAGATGAAACCTCAATTAAATAAAAGATTTTTATGTTAAGTAGGAGAAATCCAACAAACTAAGTATGTTTGTCATGAAAAATCTATCATTGATACCTCAATGGAAGTTCCTAGACCATAAGTGCTACGAAGTTGTTTACTAATGTTTGTCAAAGGTATCCAACAATAGTATCTGAGAATGTTGAGGATGCTCTCTTGATTATTGATTTGAGTGGGACAAAGGTATGATAGTCTCAAAAGAGTCAAAGATAGATTTCCAATCCGAGTTTTAAAAAACCATCAAATTCCCATAATGGATTAACTCCCTACCAGTAGACTTCAACCAATTAAGATTGTTTATGTGATATGAAGTATTATTGATCTTGTTGACTAGTTTAATTAGGAAAGATTTGATTTAGTCTTGATTATATGTTGACTAGCTTGATTAGGAAAGATTTGATTTAGTCTTAATTATATGTTGACTAGCTTGATTAGGAAAGATTTGATTTAGTCTTAATTAGCTTGATTGTAGGAATTATTTGATTAGACTAATTATTTTATTTCCTATTATTGTATTTCCTAATTAGTTATAGAATTTGTGTATAAATATCTTGTTCAATAGGATGTAAAATCATTGAGAAATACAAGAATTTTTTACTCCAAAAATCTTCATGGTATCAGAGCTTTGCTGTCTTTTGAGGTGATTTTTTCCCTCTGCAGCACTAGGGTTCTTCTCAATAATATTTTCTTTTTCTACTGATCTGAAAGAGGTTGAGTTTCCTCCCTCTTCGACTGTCACCACCCATACAACAAGAAAGCACAGCCTCCAATCGACCATTACCCAAATTCCGACCGCCATCTGTTGTCGCGCTTGGACTCACGTGCCGATCAAAGATTCTGGATAGATTCCACTCGCAGACGTAGGGTGATTTTGCTGCTTGTTCAAATTATTTTTCTATGGGAGACTCTAAGGCAATAGATAATATCTCTCTTTCACAAATCAGTGCTGTTAAGTTGGATGGGGCTGGTACGTATCTTGCTTGGTCACGGGCTTGTTTACTGTTTATTAAATCTAGAAAATTGCTAAGTTATATTACTGGAGACAAGAAACCTCCGAATGTGTCTGATGCTGCCTATGCTCAATGGGATTCTGAAAATTCACTTGTCATGACATGGCTTTTGAATACTATGCACCCCCGAATTTCCAAACAGTATTTATTACTTGACACTGCAGAAAAAATCTGGAATTCAACTAAACGCACTTATTCTCGAAAAGGGAATGATGCCCAAATCTTTGAAATTCGGAATAAAATCCATGGCACAAAACAAGGCGAGTTGACTATTACTGATTATTATTCTGAATTAAGTGGGTTATGGCAGGAGATAGATTATTATCAGGATCTCCAAGCACATTGTATTGAAGATGCAGTCTTATTTCAAAAACTAGTTGAGAAGGAACGGGTCTATGATTTTCTAGCTGGATTGAACCCAGAGTATGATCAGATTAGGGTTCAAGTTCTCGGAAAAATTCCTTTTCCTTCTCTTGAGGATGCATACTCCCATGTCCAACAAGAAGAAAGCCGACGAGGTGTCATGCTTTACTCAACACCAACGGAGAAGTCTGGGTTAACTGTCTCTCAAGAGCAACCAAAGGCAACCACTTCTGATAAAGATCACTTGCAATGTGACTATTGTGGGAAGCCAAGGCATACAAAGGAGACTTGTTGGAAATTACATGGTCGACCAACTAGAGGTCGAGGGGGAAAACGAGTCAGTTCATCTAGAGTTCAAGCAAATGTAGCCGAAACTGTGGAGACATCCAAGGAAACAGGCCCTGGAGAAACTTTGTCTTCTGATGAAATTCAGCATCTCCGCCGACTCTTGACTAAACTTGACTCTTCCACCATTGCCACATCTAATTATATGCAAGAAGGTACTGCTCTTACCGCTCACATTAATTCTTGGATTATTGATTCTGGTGCGAATAGACATATGACAGGCTCTTATAAAGGCTTTCAAAACTATTCTCCATGTCTTAAAGGAGAGAATGTCAGAATAGCCGATGGCTCTTTAACCCCTGTCTCTGGAAAAGGTTCTATTGCTTGTACACCTAATATTAAACTTTCATCTGTTCTCCATGTACCTGAGCTTCCTGTCAATCTTTTATCTGTTAGTTCCATCACCAAAGCCCTAAACTGTAAAATCGAATTCTTTCCTGATCATTGTATTTTTCAGGATCTTCAAACAGGGAAGAGGATTGGCAGTGGTAGATTGCATGATGGCTTATACATGTTCGATGAAACTCGAAACTCTAGTCAAGCCTTTTTTGGAAATGATAAAGATGTTAACCAAGAAATAATACAGTGGCATAGGCGGTTAGGACATCCATCCTTTTTTGTTTTGAAGAAGTTATATCCCAGTTTATTTTCGAGAACTCAATTTGAGTCATTATTTTGTGATGCTTGTGAGTATGCCAAACATACTAGAAACTCTTATCCTTTGAGTAATAATAGAAGCACTATTCCATTTATGACTATTCATTCTGATGTGTGGGGTCCTACTCAAACAACTTCTTTGTCTGGTAGTCGATGGTTTGTTACTTTTATTGATTGTTGCACTCGGGTGACTTGGGTATATTTATTAAAGGCCAAAAATGAAGTTTTCTCTTGCTTTCAGTCATTTCATAAGCTGATTTGTACTCAATTTGATGCTAAGATAAAAATCTTAAGAACTGACAATGGCACAGAATACATGGATAAAAATTTTAGTGCTTATTTGGAGTCCAACGGGATAATCCATCAAACTAGTTGTCCTTATACTAGTTCTCAAAATGGAGTAGCTGAAAGAAAAAATAGGCATTTGTTAGAAGTGGCAAGATCTCTTATGTTCACCATGAATCTACCAAAACCTTACTGGGGGGATGCCATTCTAGTAGCTGCTTATCTTATCAATAGAATGCCACTCAAAGCACTTGATTTTCAGAGTCCTCTAGAAGCTCTAAAAGGTAAGAATGAATATACTGTTCCTCCAAAGGTATTTGGGTGTGTTTGTTTTGTTCACACGAGAAATGTTGGGAAACTTGATCATAGAGCCCTTAAATGTGTTTTCATTGGGTATTCTTCTACACAAAAAGGTTACAAATGTTATCATCCTCCTTCTAGGAGATTTTTTGTCAGTATGGATGTTACCTTTAGAGAATCTGAGTCTTATTTCAACATTTCCCCATCACCTCTTCAGGGGGAGAGAAATAAGGAGAAAGAGGTGATTTTTCCTAGTGTTGAACCTCTTGTTGATATAGTGGAGAGTGAAAGTGGAGAAAGAGTTCAGAGGGAGACTAGAGTTCAAGGGGAGATTACTGGACGCTTAGATAGACCTGATTTGTTAAGATATTCAAGGAGAAACAGGGCAGAAGAAGAAGAAGCCATTATGCAATCTGCAGAATCCTCCTCTACTGGTGAGTTATCTACTTTTCCTAATGAGTTAGATTTGCCTATTGCTCATAGAAAAGGAGTCAGGTCTTGTACTAAACATCCTTTATCTAACTTTGTCTCCTATGATTCCTTGTCTCCATCCTATAGAGCCTTTGTCTTGTCTATTTCCTCTATGTCTATTCCACAGAATTGGAAGGAAGCTTTCACAGATCCTAAGTGGAAGCAAGCTATGATTGAAGAAATGAAGGCTCTGTCCAAGAATGAGACTTGGGAACTTGTCACTCCTCCACCAGATAAGAAATTGGTTGGCTGCAAATGGGTCTTCACTGTGAAACATAAAGTTGATGGTTCAATTGAGAGATACAAAGCTAGACTGGTGGCTAAGGGATTCACTCAAACTTATGGAGTAGATTACCAAGAGACATTTGCACCTGTTGCTAAAATGAACTCTATCAGAATTTTGTTATCCTGTGCAGCTAACCTTGATTGGGACTTACAACAGTTTGATGTGAAGAATGCATTTCTTCATGGGGACTTAGAAGAGGAAGTGTATATGGAGATCCCTCCTGGATTTGATAATGAGCAAAGTCAAGGGAAAGTGTGCAAACTGAAGAAAGCATTGTATGGATTAAAACAATCCCCTAGAGCTTGGTTTGACAGATTCAGCAAAGCCATGATCTCTTTCGGCTACCAACAAAGCAATGCTGATCATACCCTCTTTATAAAACATCAACAGGGTAAACTCACTATTCTCATAGTTTATGTTGATGACATAGTAATGACAGGAGATGACAAAGAGGAGATGACCCGATTGAAGAAGTTGTTGGCACAAGAATTTGAGATCAAAGATCTAGGAAAATTGCAGTACTTCTTGGGAATAGAGGTTGCCAAATCAAAAAGAGGAATCTTTATTTCTCAAAGGAAGTATATCTTGGATCTCTTAAAAGAGACTGGTATGACAGGTTGCAAACCAGCAGAATTGCCTATTGATAGTAATCATAAGTTACAAGCAGGGGTTGGAGAGTCAGTTGATAAGGAGAGATATCAGAGGTTGGTTGGAAGACTCATTTATCTCTCTCACACTAGACCAGACATAGCCTATGCAGTCAGCTTGGTGAGTCAATTCATGCATGACCCCCGAAATTCTCATATGCAAGTTGTCTTCCGCATTTTACGGTATCTGAAATCTACTCCAGGGAAAGGTCTACTTTTCTCCAAACATGGTCACCTCCGGATTGAAGCCTTTACAGATGCAGATTGGGCTGGATCTATAGATGACAGAAGATCTACATCCGGTTATTGTACACTGGTTGGAGGGAACTTAGTTACTTGGAGAAGTAAGAAGCAAAGTGTAGTTGCTAGATCAAGTGCAGAAGCTGAATACAGAGCTATGGCTCAGGGTGTTTGTGAACTTCTTTGGCTACAAAAGTTACTAGAGGAATTGAGACTATCAGAAAAAGGGAAACTTTCCTTGTACTGTGACAACAAAGCTGCCATCAGTATAGCTCATAATCCAGTTCAACATGACCGGACAAAACACATTGAAATTGATAGACACTTCATAAAAGAAAAGCTTACAAGTGGTATCTTGAGTTTGCTTCATGTATCATCAGAAAAGCAACTTGCTGACATGTTTACAAAAGGTCTCAGTAAACGAATTTTTCATACACTAGCTTGCAAGTTGGGCATGTGTGACATCTTTGCACCAACTTGAGGGGGAGTGTTGACTAGTTTAATTAGGAAAGATTTGATTTAGTCTTGATTATATGTTGACTAGCTTGATTAGGAAAGATTTGATTTAGTCTTAATTATATGTTGACTAGCTTGATTAGGAAAGATTTGATTTAGTCTTAATTAGCTTGATTGTAGGAATTATTTGATTAGACTAATTATTTTATTTCCTATTATTGTATTTCCTAATTAGTTATAGAATTTGTGTATAAATATCTTGTTCAATAGGATGTAAAATCATTGAGAAATACAAGAATTTTTTACTCCAAAAATCTTCAGATCTAAATTATAAATGTTTTGCTGAAAAAAATGAAAGGAAATGGAAAGTCAAAAATAGATAATTTGGTTGCTCAATCAACCCCAATTATAAAGGAAACAGCAAAAATAAGATACGTAAGTCCTATGGCACAAGCAAGATCAAATTTTTAAGAATGTGAATTTGGTCAATACATGAAAGCTAAGTAAGGGGAAGATCATGTATAAAAATAGAATACTATAGTTGAAAAACTCAATCATAACTTTAAAGATATGATGAGAAATATAACGAGTATCAATGGGCAAAGTAATTAAGATGGCATAATATTCTAAAAAGAACTTCATGTAAATTTATGCCAAAAAATTTGAGATTTAGATGTGAAGAAGACTAGGCCTAACACAATATTGAATTTAGGAATGTTTTGTATAAGAATAGATCTATAATCATGTCGAGAAGAGACTAGATCTAAGAACAGTTCGTTGCTACATCATTGTTTATCCAAAACATATCAAAGGATATAGTCTATATTGTCCCAACGAAGTTACTACAATAATTGACTCCAATATAATAAAATTCATCGGATCTTGACACAGGCGAAAGCGATATTCTTCCACTTTAAAGGATGGTTAAGTAGATCTACCTAATGTTTCTCCATCTAAAAGTATAACGATATTTGTGACTGAATTAATAAAAGGAGACAGTCAATAAGGTTAACAAAATCCCATGGAACCTAAGATCATTGTAGAAAATGTTCCCAATAAAAAACTGATAGCTAATATCATAGTAATGAACCAATTACAATTGATGTAATTGTAAAAAATCCAATGTGAACATCTGCTAGAGAAAGACAATTTGCTATCATTAAGAACTATTTTGTGTATCTCGTAAAGAAAATTATAATATTAGTCAAATTGTTGAATCCAATGATCTAATCTATGTTCATCACAAGTTCTTAATCTGACTAATAATTTGATGTCCTAATATTTGAAGTTAATGGCTAATAATGAAGAATGGGATCTTATGGAACTAGTTGATGGCTATAAACCCATAGGCTACGAATGGGTTTATAAGACCAAAAGAGACTTGAAATGTAGAATAAACATGCATAAAGCAAGATAGCTTGCAAAAAGCTTCACTTAGAGAAAATATAATATATTCTCTCCAGTTTCCACCAAAGACTCGTTCATGATTATAATGACCTTAATAGCTTATTTAGATTAACCAGATTGATGTGAAAATGACCTTTGTGAATGAAAATCTTAGTAAGAAAGTTTATATGGTGCAATCAAATTAATCAAAAGCATAAGAAAAGAAGTTTATGGTATACAAACTAAAGAAATCTATTTACAATTTGAAGCAGACTTCTTGAACATGGTATAATTTAATGAAGTTGAATTTTCACATGACTTCATAAAGAACAAATTAGACCAATATGTGTACATGAAGATTACTGGAAGTGTATTTATCTTTATGATATAGTTCTCTATATTGATAACAGTGATATTAATTTGTTTCATAAGATCAAACCAGTACTTATCCAAGACTTTTGATATGAAGGATCATAAAGATGCATCATTTGATCTTGATATTGAAACCTACTATGATAGGAATTGTGGACTTATTGACTTACCTCAACATGCTACATGAAACATGTGCCTAAGGGGCTCAACATGCATAACTGCAAGGCAAATGATGTGTTTGTTGTAAAAGATATAAATTTAATGTCACATAGTGTTTAAAAAATGTGATTGAAAGGAAATCCATGTGGAATGTCCCTCTTGTTAGTGTTACATATATGCAAGAGACCTAATATAACTTTTGCACTTCAAGTTCTCGGTTAATACTCTCAAATTTATGTCTTAATCATTGGGTTGTAATTAAGGAGGTAATGAAATACTTGCAACAAATAAGAATTTTGATGGTTTTGAAAATGACATGAAATTCATTCTAAATATATTATTATGCTAGTTAAATGGGCTATATCCTAAAAAAAACATTTGGTAGTCGATAATAACATCCTTAATCATGTACATTAAATTTGTAGTTTACTGTAGGGCAACCTCTCAAATGCCAAGCAACAAATAGATATTAGACTACTATTCTATTGTAGATGTTAACTGATTTGATGTAATTCATGTGTTATTGGATTGCCTTAATTATGATTCTGTTATAGTGTAACTAGACTGGTTTCAATACAAATTCGGTGCAATATTTACTCATGTCCATTAATTTGTTATATGTGTTGGTGTGTTTCGTTGAGGTACTCTTAAGTACAGCTTGTTGTGTGGTGTTCTTTTAGTACACTGATTCGGTGATTGTTGAACAGAAGCAAGTGAGAACCCAGGCACCTAACAGTGGACATTTTGAGTTTTTTAGAACATACAAGCATGTTGCGACAGTGCCCTGTTGAATAGGAATGAAAGTTGCCATCCGCCAACTTATTTAAAGTTGTGAAGTTTGCCAACAAAGCAAGCACCAAGCTATAAGCCCCGCTAGATTACTATAGTCTTTCCTAATTCCAAATAGAGTATGGGAACACATCTTGTTGTAGGACGCTCTAATACCACATTGATGTAAGACTCTCTGATACCAAACTAACACAAGACAGAAAAGCAAAAGAAAATATGATTTGATTGACACATAACCCAAAAAACAATCAACGAATGATTAAAAAGAGAATAAATCTCAAATTGTATTGAAAAAATCAACATAATATTTAAAAATATGAATAGTCTAAATAATGCTACAATGAATAATTGGACCTTTATATAGGCCATCAAAATTCCTAAAGAAAATAAATTTGGGAGTTTCCTAAATAAAATAAGGCAATAATAAATATAATTAAAATCCGAATTTTCTCCTATAATATGGGATCCTAAGATCTTTGATAAGTCTCACATCACATTTCCATGGATTTCATAGGATAACTGCCAAGAATGCATCAAGGGGATACCATTCTAATAGTGGTACATCATCTAAACATATATAATCATTTTTTATCCCTCCACCATTCCTATATGGCAAAAGATATGGCTTAAGTGTTTGGTCAGAAGGTGATTAGGCTTCACAGTTATCCTCAATCAATTGTCACCAATTAGGACCATGTTTTATTGAGCACATTTTAGGCTGAATTGTTTAGTCTCAAATAAACACTTATCACTCACAAATGAATGGCCAAATAGAAATGGTCAATAGTAGCTTGGAGATTTATCTACACACAGTGTTTTTGTGCACGACAACCTAAGGATTGGGTTCATTGGCTGGCTTGGGTTGAATATTGGTGCAACACCACATACCATAGTGCGATTGGAATGACTCCTGCAAAGCTTTATATGGTAAGGAATCTCTCATCCTACTTCGATGGAGTTCCTATGGTTCTAAGGTAGATGAGACTGCTTCATTTTTACAAAATCGAGATTAGATATTGACTAAACTTAAAGGCCATCTACATTGTGCCCAAGAATGCATGAGGAAGGATGCAAACTTGCAAATAGGAGAAGTTCAATGTGAACCAAGTGACATGGTGCTTTTAAAGTTGCAGGCTTAATAGTTTCAAAACGTAGCCAAAATTTGTGCCCAAGATTTTATGACCCTTGCCAAATCCTAGAAAAAGTAGGTGTTGTTGCCTATAGATTAGATTTGCCCCTTGGTTCCAAAATCCATTTTGTTTTTCATGTTTCTCAACTTAAGAAAATGATAGGTGCCAACATTCAGCCACATGCTCTCCCGGTATGCTTAACCAATGACCTAGAACTGTCTTAACACCCAGAAAGCTTGTTAAACACCAAGATCTCTTCTAAAGGCAAACTTAAAAGCTCTCCTTAAATAGAGAAATCTTCCTAATTGTGAGGATATCCCAGAATACTTCAAAATCAATGAACATTTCCCCCAATTCTACCTTGAAGACAAGGTGTGGCTCAATGAGAGGGAAGGCACAACAAGAAGAGAGGAAGAGTAAAAGCTGAAATCGTTTGAGGAGTAACCAACTGGAATGACACATGGCTGCTCTGGATTGGAGACTTTGAGCAAGTTAGTTAAAAAAGTGAATAAAAGGGATGGCGTGCGGAATCTGTGGGCAGGCAAAAAAATTGTTGAGTTGAAATGATTAATTTGAAAGAGACTGGCCTCTCAATTGCCAGGAATTTGAATTGTTTTGAGTGTATTTTTCTTGTAGTTTCCTTCCCTTGTATTTTCTTAAATTTCAGATTTAACTCTATTGGAACGAGAGTTGTAAAGCCTGTTGCAAATTTTGGTTAATGAAAAGCACATCCAGTGCAAGCATTCAGCATATTCTATATCTCTCTCTTCATTGATCTTGCTGTGTTTGTCATCCATTGTTCTTTCTGGAATTGGTTTGGAGTTGGTGGGTTTTTATCAGACTGATAAATAAACGTGATCTGTTCTGCGTAGTATTTTCAGGGAAAGTGCTATTGTATTGCAGTTAGTTGCAGGTTATATCATTATAAGCATTACAGCAAGATCAGCAAGAAGAGCAAAGCTGCATAAACTTTTCATGCAACAGCATTTTACTGGTGTGCTTTTAATTATCTAAAATCTTTGAATGAAGATATAACTCTTAACAGGACAACAACTAGCAATTTGACCAAGAACAAGTTGGATGCTTACCGGAAGACCAAATGCCATTGCTTCAATTGTCACTCTCCCAAATGTTTCTCCCACTCCCTGCATATCCAATCTCTAATTAGATATTTGATTCCTAACAAACAAAATTGTAAATTAAAAACAAAGATGGGACATGTCTCACCCAATAAGAATAAAAGAAAAAAGAAACTCCCCAAATTCCTCTGTTTCAAGAAACAGATCCAGAAAAATGTAGGAGCATATGTACAACCTATGGCAAACCGATGGATGGGCTTTCAGTTGGAATAGTGAATAAATAATTTAGTTTCTCCCTTCAGAGCCTACAAGACTAGCAGAGTAACACCCAACTGAATAGCATTAACCTTAAATTTATCACAGAGGTATGCAGAATCAAACTAAAGCCAAACCGTTGTAGTACATTTTCTCCCCATCTTCTGCAAAACAACTAGAAGAATCTCCAATGCAGAAATTCTAAATTTGCAGATGCACTAGGTTATCACAGGAAAAAGAGCCCCATGTCTGGCACATCCCTTATGTTGAGGTATATGTTCAAGAACTGGTATACATTTTTCATTGCTAACATAAAATTTTAAAGAGAGAAACAAAAATTTCAAAGTTAGAATTTAAAACCAAGCCCTGGTCAACCTTGGTTTAAGCTGGGTACAATCGCAAGACCTCAACTATATTGGAAACAAATCTTACCCAAGAGGATAGCCTAAGAGCATTTAGCAAAATCAATCATCTTAAT
Source organism: Anacardium occidentale (assembly GCA_026122585.1). Taxonomy (NCBI): domain Eukaryota; kingdom Viridiplantae; phylum Streptophyta; class Magnoliopsida; order Sapindales; family Anacardiaceae; genus Anacardium; species Anacardium occidentale. Next base: position 424,592 of record JAJEJH010000290.1, read on the forward strand.
CAATTACATAGACACTCGTTCACACAACACAAGCAGATACATGCACATGTGAGCAGATATGAATGCAAATGTCTGAGCCTGGCCCATGCACAAACATTAGTAGAGAGCTAGATGGATTACCTGGGAGTTTGTAACATATACATCAGCTGCAGAGTAAAGTGATGCAACACGTGTTGTTGCTGGAGTCCACATCACAGACTTTGACAAGTTTGAGTGTTGGGATAAAAACTGTAAAATCTCCTTGACATAAGGCACCTTATTGCTCTTAGATCCAACAGAACCAATAAGAAGTTTAAGAGCCTGTTTCTGTGTTTCCCCACTCTCAGACAGCAATTTTCTTCTTCTCTGGAGACTAAAGCTCACAGCCTCTGGGTCGACAGAGGTATAGCGACTAGGCAACTGTAAACCATTCCTCTTAGGTTCAACCAACCTAGTAAAAGACTCGCTGACAATGGATAATTCACTTGAAGACACAGCAACATCATTTGATGTTTGAAGCAAGCCTCGTAAATGATGCCTTCCAGACAATGCATCTTTGCCCTTGCGTTCATTCACTTTTCTTATTCTAGAATCATTTTTTAAAGCTTCTTGTTCAAACATTAGCTGTGCCGACTCAACAAGCAAGAGCTGGCCCTTTGCAGCATTTATACTACTGAGAGACATCACAAGCATATCATTATCAGTCAATCCCATCTCATTTCGTACTGAATCTCGTAACAGTTGGATTTTCTCCAGCATCTTCTCAGGGCTATTAGTTGGAGTACTTAGTGAACAATTATAGCCAGCTACAAAAGCCAATTCATCATTGACAGAAAGAGGAACAACTGCAGGCTGAGATCTTAGTTTAATCTTTTCTTCTTCACACCAGGTTAGCCATTGTTTGGTCTGTGATTCAGAAAGAAAAATCAGCATCTTCACCATGTGAAGAATAGGTTTTGCCCGATCAAAATACTCTCTTCGATTTTCCATGATCCACCAGACGACTTGACTTCCACCAGCTGGAAAACGATCAATATATTGATCTGAAACGAAAATATATTATTTGAAGTTACACCAAAAGGTGCAAGAAAAGTCTCAAACTAATAAAAGTCTAAACTTTAGGTCAACTAGGATGCTATATAAACTACCAGGGCAAACATCATTGTCCTCTAGCTGGAGAAAGATATAGGTTGAATTACAACAAAGCAGAAAATGGACTTTAATCAACCATTACAGAACATGCAAGAGTGAAGTCAACTCCTAAAAGTAAATAAAAAAAAATTATGGGCATTCCTATTTTATGACTTGCATTTGCATTACTAAGGTCATATTAATAGGAAGCTATGAGTGCTACCACAAAAAGCAATTTTCAAAAGTACTACCAGAAGTCTAGAGCTCCAAAACCGTGTCTCCAGCTAAAGTAAATATATTCAAATGTTAAAAAAGAACAATCAATTACTGCTAAAGACACTCACCAATCCAAGATGCACATACTGCTGATCCTGCAATAACAAGATCTGCTTTCATTGAAGCTTTAAAACTCAGTTCTCCTTTGTCCTCAAGCACTTTGATTTTCCTCCTACCGAGCTCTGGCATCAATCCACCTTTCTTACTAAGAACTACAGCTGAAACTGTGGCTCCACAGCTCAAAAGCTCGGTTGCAAATTCCATCATTGACAGTGGAGCACCAGTCATTGAAAGTTCATGGAAAATCACAATAAATTTCCTAGACCAGACAAGACGAGCAAAGGCTCCCTTCCTGTCACATGTCCCTGATCGCTTTTCCGGACTCCAGTCTAAAATCTTATCCTCTATCAGGCCAAATGGACCAAAAAGTGAACCATAAGAAGCATTTGTTATAGGAATTTCTGGCTGCTGTGGTATGTCATTGCTTTCAACATCAGTCTTTGTCTTCTGTTTACCACGCCCCTTACCACGCAAACTATGCCTCCTCCTCTTCCTTTTAGCTACACTCCGACGAGAAGAAGTATCACTTCCTTTATTAGATAAAACCACATTAATTTTTTTAGTATCCAACACATCAATGTTAGTTGCCCCTTTATTTACTGGCAGATAACTGTCATTGGCAGTCAAATTTTGGCTTCTTTTCTGTTGAGAGTCCAAAACCCCGTTTCTGCGTTTACCTCCAAATCCTAGAAATTTCTCATTGTTATCACCATGAGCCCACCTGGACTGGACATAAAACCCAAGATAAGTCCAAAGAGTAATTAAAAGCAACCAATATACTAATCGGTTGCTTCGAAACCACTGTAAGGCATTGCTTCTAGCTTCTCTTCGAGGAGTTCGGCTTGCATTCAATCGCCGAAATGAAGGAGAATTCTTTGGTGTCGATCTTCCTGACAATGTGGACTTAAAGCTGCCACCCTGTCTAAAGGATGACTGTCTAACTGTATTGACGCGCAGATCTCCTAAGTTTAAGCTGTCCTCCATTAATTTCGCTGTTGTATTAGGACGCCATTGCGTAATCTATATTTATTTCTGAGATCAACACCATCCAAAGAAAGAATGACGGCAGACACGGTCTTGTAGACAAAGTTTAGCGCATTCTTCAATTATTCTTCGAGTGTCAGTACTACAAGAATCAAGAAAACAGAAACTCAATTTTCTGAACACAGAACCAAAACATACAAAAAATAGTACACCACAATACAATACTCAAAAGAAAAACTTTATTGGATGAAAAAAACAGAAATCTAGTCTTTGTAGAAATTACCAAAAAAAAAAAAGAAAAAAACAGAAATCTTTCAGCATTTTACAGGGAAGCTGCTAAAAATCATGAAACAGTAAAAGTGGACTTCCTAGAAAGGAAAATAACAAGCGAATTTATAAAATTCAAAGTTCTTTTTACTTTTCCAACCAAGGAAAATCATTGACAGGTACAATCATTAGAATTAGAGCTCAGCTAAGCCAAAAGTCTGTTTAACCATACAATATCCGTTTTGTAGCTTCCCTACAATTTCTCAGCAACAGCACAAATGCTACTTATAGTGACAGCTAGCAGAAAAAGCTCCAAACATCAATATGCTTCAAAAAAATAAATTTTGAATCTTATTTTCCTGCACTTTCAGCAACCAACCAGAGACTACAAGCGTCAAAAAATGAGCTGTACTAAAAAAAAAAAATACAGAAACTTCTCAGTCTAGAAATCTCGAAAATAAGTAACTTAGAAGCTCACGAAACCAGAATTCTTAGTGTATTTACCTTTCCTTTACTTGACTAGCAATCAAACAAATACTCACAACAATCAAGAACCGAAAGCTAAGCCAAACAGTAACCAAAACACCTTTCAACGTCTCAATATCTGAATCTTGAACATCAAAAAGCTACTGAAGTCAACTATTTTCCATAACTTTTCTCAACAACCAAACAAAGTCTAAGCAAACAAAAATAAATAAATAACACAACTAAAACTATCTCGAAACCAAACAATCAGCTCGATCGAACAAACAAGCAACAGTTACATTTCAAACGAAGAGTAAAAGAAACTGATAAACAAAGATTGGAGAGAAAGAGAAGGAAGAAATTTACTGATCTCTGCCGAGTGATTGATCTCAGCTCAGCTTAGCTCAGAGAGAGTTAATGAGAGAGAGAAGCTTTATCCTTACGGTTTTTAGAGAGAGAGAGAAAAGAAAACGTCTGAACTTTGTCGAAACGGATGGCACGTGCAAGCCAAATCGCGTTAAACAGTAACGGAGATAACCCTACGGCGCAGCACTTCTTAACGACGTGCTCTTTGTTCAAGGGATTGAATAATTAAAATTGTAAATATAAAACATAGCAATGTATTTATAAAAATATGTACTCATCTAAATAAAAATTTTTAAATTTAGATTATGAAATCAGTTTAATAATATTAATTTTTTTTAAAATTTATTTTATATGTTAGAGTTAGATATGTAATAACCTAAAGAAATTTGATTTTTTTTTAATTTCAGCTTTTGTTATATGATTAAAAAAAACTGTGGGGCGAGTATGTGGATTTCCCAATACGGTGTCGGTGGGTTTTGGCGTGTGGGGAGTTTTGATTGCTCCCTGAGAAATTTACAGGGGGAGATCTACTATTCTCCGTAAGAATTATAACTAGACAGATTCTCACTTCGTATTTCTGTCCATTTATGAATGGTCAAACGACCAACTCCCACGGTAGGTTTCCTTAAAATGATAAAACGCCGTCCTATTTATTAATCAAAATTAATTATTAAGTAATAATTAATTATTAAATTTAATTAATCAAAAAATATTTTTGTTTTTTAAATAAAAAGATTTTAAAAAATAATAAATAATTAAATTGAATTTATAAAAATATTTAAAATATAAAATAATAATAAAATTTCTTAAGATTTTTAAAAAATTAAAAAAAACAATCACTATCATAAACAACGGTGGTCATCGAAAATGACTACTTAATTAGATTAACAATCGAATTTGACCGTGTTAATGACAAAGACAATCAAATATAACCATTTTCGTCATATTTTTTTAATTAAATATAATTATTTCTATCATTAAAACAATTAAATCTAATTATTAATCTAATCAAATAATCATTTCTGATCATTAATCTAATCAAATAATCATTTCTGATCACTTGATTAAGTTTTGTACGATTACCTTGTTTTTTTTAATTTTTAATTTTTATATTATTTTTAATTTTGTAACTTTTTATTATATTTTTATTCTTTTTTATAAAATTTTATTTCAAAACTATTTTATATTAAATTTTATTTTTAATATTAATATTTTTCTTTTTGTAAAAGATATTTGATCATTTACTATAAAATTTCAAAACAATTTTAAAAAAAATATGGGTATTTTAACTTTTTTTAAAACTTTCGAATGAAACTTGACCATTTTATGAAATCCTTGAGTGGGAATTAACGGTTTGGCCTTCAGGAAAATATAAAATATTATAATATTAATATCATTTATCTTAAAACAGTCTAAATAAATTTTTTTTTTTCAATTTTTAAATTTACCCTTACATTAAATTGAACTAATTCAAAGTCTTAACTCTAATTTCAACTAATCATAAATTCATATTCACTTCAGTTACAATTAAAATTAATATAAAAAATAAATTAAAACTTTCACTGAACATAGGAGAATGAATGAATTATTATTTTCTATTTTTTTAATCACAATGAACCTTATGAAATATTACCATATTCCAGCATTACAAGATCCACAATGGCAGCTATTAATCAACACACTTCTAATTAGCTTAGAAAAAATAAAATTACCAACCACCCTACTCAGTAAGCAAATACGGAGACATTAAGAGTCCATTCAACCAAACAACAAATAATCAATATTAAGCGAGGGTCACCAAAGATGCAATATGAAAACTCAAACATCATCCACCTATGTAGGAAAAAGAAATCTACTTCACCAAGAGAAAGACCTGCTGCACAACAATTCTCGGTTCTACTTTTTATATGAAGGAGAGAAGCCAGTCTAGCATTTCGTCCAAGCTTCAGATTAAAAAAACCAGGCCACATAAAGAAAAACACCTGAGATCAGAAACATGCACTGGCAATATCACAAGTTTTGCTCAATAAATATAGAATACAAACATTAGAGGCAATGCATATTCATACCGCAAAATTAAACAAGGATTTGCCACCTGTCAGGCCGCAATACTGTTATTAAATTGACTGCAACAAGAGCAGGGGCTTGTCATATATAACTGCAAAAGCCAAAAAAACAAGTCAGGCAAAAGGTTCAAGTAAACAGAAGAAACCATTTGAAATGAACGACTTTAGATTAGGTTATATAAAATCTAGGATATTTATATTGAAGAAGTCAGGCCGATATAAACTAACCTAAAGTATATTGGAACAAACTGCGGCCCAAAGTGCTCCAGAACAAAAGCTGGAGAACACAAAGGGCCTGGAAGCAGGCCTGCACCACCAAATAACCACACTAAGAAACTTTGCAACACCGCATTGCTGTAGAAGTCTTATTGAGCAAAACATTAACCTTCATCTGCATATTCAATAGGCTCCACCCTATCTAAGCACATCATTCGCCAAATTCATTGCTGAGTATCTGCATCAAAGTAAAGTGAAATCACAGGGAGCACAATACAAATAACAAGGAGCAAAAAAAAAAAAAAAAGTAATAAACAACCCTCAGAATAACTTGCCTACGAGGGTGAGGCTTGTTCTGTTGTTGCCCAAATTCATCATTCCCAGGCTCTGCGGGACAAAACAACACACTTTTAGCTTAATAACAACAATTGTGAATGACGACAGTCTGTTTCAACAGTATATGAGCACAAAATTTGAAAATGTAGCATAAATTCTCACCTGATTTCAGGGAAGGCTTCCATTCATTATTGGATTTGTTATTAGTATTTTCTTTGCTGCAACCCAGGGAAAAGAACATAAAAAATCCATCAAAACAGAGGAACAATATGTCACTCTCATAATCACTTTCTTCAGCTATCTATGACAGCTTGAACACATAGAGAAACTAGCATTATGACAGAAAGTAGATTAACAAAAGTCATTGCGTATAATTATCTTTCCAAGAGCTGCAACTTTCATGTACAAAATAAATTTTCATTAGAGGGCATCTGATTAAATACAATTTATTAATTGATATTTACCTTAGAACAGAAAACATATTGTTAATCATAAAAAAATCCTTACCATTGAAAGTGAGGAATAGATCAGGATTATAAAACATAAAATACAAGCTCAAATATGTTCATATCTCCAGTTCAAAGCTGTAGACAAAATGCATGAGAAATCTCGGAAGACGAATGTTATACAATCAAATCTTTGTAACTTAATAATATAATCTGATGTGGCAACATATGATTTGGTCATTTTTAAGTGAAAGAAACAGTAAACACTAACATCACTAAACACAATCTACAACATCAGTTCATATGAATAAGTTAACAAGATTTGTTTGTACATGTAATTTAATTCATCCCACAAAGGATGTCCTTTAGCATCATTTATTTTCATTTACTATCTTCCGTCTGTCCAGCAAACTTTACCTAGGGCCCATCTGAAAACTTGGTCACTTATTCTTTTTCAATAAAAAAGTTCATACTACAAGAGAAATTGATAGCAAATGGAGTGACCATACCAATACATATAAAATAGAACTGCTTAGCACTGTAACAATAAGGTTATGAAAGCAAAGGAAAAAATATAATAAGACAATGCAGTAATTGATCAAATAAGTGGCAGCCTTAACATTACTAACCTTGAGGAACCATTTGAAGATGTCTGACCTAATGGGCGAGGGTGATAAGCACCATCAACAGCAATATAAGGCGGACAATATGCAGCACCCAAAGCTCCTGCAGCACCCGCCAGAACTGGAAGCCTGAAAAAGCAAAAATGACAACCACTATTAATTTCCAGTGTCCTCAGAGAAAGCGAAGCATGAACATCAAAAGATTTAAAAAAGCAGATGCATCAGAGTAGAAACATGGTAGCAAGTAGTAAAGCTACAACCCACTCTCAACCCAATGAATGAAGGGAAATATTTAATGCTGGTACACTATAATTCTGCTTCAATAAAGAAAAGTAAATGATTTCAACTCCGTGCAGAGATTCAATCACCCACCAAAACAAACTTACTAGGACATTTAAAGGAATTCCGTTTTAGCAAAGAGATAAATACTATACCATGTCATTTCAGAATTCCCCAAACCAAGCTGTGGTTGAGCTACATAACCAGGAAATGCCATGCCAACAGCAGGAACTCCAATACCACCAGGATGCTGGCCCCCAAATTGCATAACTGTAAATCAATTTATCAAAATAAAGAGCACTGATAAGTCAGTTCTAACTTGTGAAAACGATAACTACAAGCTACAAATAGAAATAATAGGTTTACTTGTGGTCACACATGCTGAAACAAGACATCTGGATTAACAGTTCAATACATAAAACTCTAACCTATACTCCAATCAACAACGTGAAAAATTATTACCAAGTTATATAGGAAGCAGATCCAAACTAGAGGATCAACAGCTAAATCTACTGAGACTGAATCTTACACTTACTAGAACTTCAGATCAATGAAATGAATTACAAATACCCAAACCTCCATTCTAAAATATATAGTCTTACACGTGATGAATCATTAAAAAGGATACTTATTAGTGAGTTATTAACAACCAAAGGAGAATTAATTTTCAACTTCCTTGCATAACAAATAGCTATTGGGTTGCCCAACAATCAAGGAAGCTAAAGCTCTTCTTATGCCACCATTTCCCTTTATTTCTTTTGACTACATAAGTAAAATGATCCAATATATTTTGCGTTACCTGGCAAAAAGGTGGGGAAATTTTGATCACCGTGACCAGCAGTCATATTACCAGTGGCTCCCATAACTTGAGCCCCACCATACATATATGAGCCCCTTCCTTGACTGCCTTTTCCCTTTCCAGCCAATGCAATTTTTGATTTGCTTGATTCTGAGGGTGATTCCACTTCACTAGGATCACTTGAATTTACAGCTGAAATTGATTTTGGTGGGGAGGAAGCCTGTGAACCACTAGCAGAACGCTGTCCTAACGGCTGCGGAACCGACTGCACAGAAGTTTGAACACGGTTTTGACTTGAACTTCGCAGAACAGCATTGAATTGTGTTGGAGGGGAAACTCTGTTGGTTTGGTTCCGAGGTGGGGCTGATTGATAGGAAATTTGCAGCGGAATAGCTAACCCACGTCCTTGAGTCCTAGACTCAGAGGAAGGCAGCATTTGCAGATTGTTCAAAGGTTTTCCAGCAGCCACAGCACTTGAATCATCAATATATAGCTTGTCCATGCTAACATCAGCTACATTTTTCCCTTGCTGCATTGCATTTGGTTGCACAGAAAAACTCTCATCCACACCAGATGCACGAATATTCCTGCTTGTGTTTCCAGATTTTGCATCCCTTTTCTGCATCAAGTTCACATCTTTATTTGAAGATGCTGAAGGGTAAAATGGCGGAGAAGCAGAACTCAAGCTAGATGCAAACACTTGTTTCCTTGGAGGAACAGGAACAGATTCTGCATTTGTCATCGGAGCAAAAGCTCTACCTGAATTGGTATGTGAACTTTTCTCAGGAGGCTTCCCAAATCTAATCAGAATAGAAATATTATTAATGGGAACCCCGACGAGCAAAGTGCAAAGAACACATTAAAATGTGAATAAATTCAATTTTAGTACTCACTGTTTTTTTTGTTGTGGAGGTGCCGGATTGTTGTTCTTCCAAGCAGCTTCATATCTCCTGGGCCCCCTTCCTCTGACACCTTTAGGTGCCTGGCTCTGATTGCTATTGTTGTTGTTGTTGTTGTTGTTGTTGTTATTGTTGTTGTTGTTGAATGTTTTAAACCTGTTCCCCCTAGGGTACCCAAGATCTGGACCACGATTTTTACTGCGAGCTCGGTAACGGCCTCTAGAAGTCCTCCTTCTCTGAATTCATGTGTATCACAAAGCTGGCTTCTTATAACAGAAGAAACAGAGAAAGAATTGCACTCTTCATGCAGATAGGATGTATATGTAAAACTTACCTCATCATAATGCCTTTCCTGTGAAGTCATCTCCTCAAACTTGTCATGCCCCCATTTTCTGTCATCTTTGGACTCCCACAATTTCCTTCCACCTTGTGTTCTCCTAAACAAAATAGAAATTAGATACAACTACACAATACATTCTATAACATGAGTATCAGTGTGACAAAAGCTTATATAGTATGGAACCCAAAAACAAGATAGGGAAAAGAAGACAACTATTACTGCAATCTGAAAAGGGGAGCATATCATAAATTTATGCACACCAATTGTCCACATTATACACGATGTCCATGACTGGCCTAAAAGAAACATACAAATTCTATTTGTTACAGCAAAATAAACAATTACTTACCCATGGATGTATAAGCGCCAAACAAACAAGATATCTTCAGAAGTCAAACTTTGAAAAACCCACTAACTAAAAATAAAACTCCAAATTCACAAAAAATAACTTGACATCCGAAAGAATAGTTTTAGACCATTTTCAGAACACTGGCAAAGACCATAAGACTGACATGCACATATTCCAAATTCCAACCAATCGATAGCATAACCATAGCCCACAACTTTTCTAGCGCTATCATAGTTAGTGACAGACACTAGAATTACTTAATAAAAGTAAGTTTGTTTAGTTTGACCCCCTTTTATTCCAAACCAAAGATGTTCACTTCCAGAGAATTTTCTCCTTATTCCCCACCAAAATATATATATATACCAGAAAAAACCTACCTTCATACCACATAATTTAAGCAAACAATAAGCAACACCATGAGTAAACATAAAATTCAGAAGTCCTAAACTTATGATCACCGAATAAATCATATTAAAAATACAAAGGAGAAGACGTTTTAAATACAATCCACTAACAAATATCCAAGAAATACCTGTGTAAAAAGCCTACCTTCATACCACATAATTTAAGCAAACAATAAGCAACACCAAGAGTAAACATAAAATTTAGAAGTCCTAAACTTATGATCACCGAATAAATCATATTAAATATACAAAGGAGAAGACGTTTTAAATACAATCCACTAACAAATATCCAAGAAATACCTGTGTCGACCACCAACATTTTCCCTAAATCGATCATCATGCATATAGAACGCACCAGCAGTTGGAACCGCAAATGGCTCAATACTATCCTTTTTCCCTTCCTCCACACCCTCCATTCCATCATTCTTTTCATTCTCATTATCCCCTACACTCACGTCCACCCTCCCTTCCACAGTCCTCCCCCCATCACCTCTCTCCATTCCCTTGATTGTTACATCCCCATCATTCCCCTCCTCTTCTTTCCCTTCTTCCTCTGAAATCTCCTCATCTTCTTCTTCCTCATCATAAACTTCCTCCTCCTCATCATCCTCATCCAATTCCTCGTCCTGATCTTCTTCTTCGTCTTCCTCATCAGCAGGTGCCCCGCCCTGGCCATCAAATTCATCATCCGAATGAATGTGGGCCCTACGATCCAGTGCTCGAGTGTTTCCTTTCCGTCCTTCCCTCTCTTCTAATCCCTCCTCTTCATCATCGCTCGCTTCTCTTCTTCGCATCACAAGAGAGCGTTTCACTTCTTCTGGATCGCTCTCGTACTCCTCCACCGCCTCCGCTTCTTCTGCCGCCACAGTTGTAGCAGTCGCCATCACTCAAATATTAGCTCAATGATATTTCAATAAAAGTTATATTTTCTTAAATAAATTAAAGAACAAAACGAACGACTTTTCTCGCAACCAAAGAGAAGTTCAAATTTCTCTCAACTCTTCAAACCCTCACTTGTGTCCGAAACCAAACAGTAAATATGGAAAATTGAACCAATCAAAGAAAACAAAATACGTTAAACTCCAAACTTCTCGAGTATTAGAAAAAAAAAAAATACGTTAATTTCCCACTTAAAAAAAAAAACCCAAAAACAGGGAAACCTTTTGTCAAGCAAAATAAAACGAGAAAAAGCAAAAACAATCTCCAATTTTCTCCAGAATCAAACAGCAAGCAAGGAGAATCGGCGAAAACCGAAACCCTCAAGGGTTGAATTTCAAAGAAAATTGAGATATTATATGATAGGTATCTAGGTTTAGCATGTTTTGGGAAACCCTAGATTATCAAGGGAGAGAGAGATTTTTTTTGGGCTTTTGGGTGTCATCCTCAATTGGACCAACAAGAGAATTTATACAAGTCAATGAAAGGTCATTACCTATCTTGACGGGGGCATTTTAGCAATTACGGAAGGAAAGATTGGGGATCGATCAGAGAGTGACACGTGGGGTGAACCACTGTTTAAATTTATTTCTGACGCACGAGATGATTTGGTCACCCCTAGGTACGTAACGCTACTGGAGACTCTTATTTTGTGGTTTGAATCGTAATCTGACGTGGAAAGAACGAATGAAATTTTGACACGTTGACATCTACAAGAAGGAGGAAGAGTTTCACGCCGGTTTTGCATATTTGAAAGCCCCACGGTATAAAGCAAACCTAAACTTCTTGGATTGTTAATTAAAGTGATCCCAAATTTGAAGTGCCTGCTAGGCTAGCTCAAGATTTGTTGTTAAATGAATCTAATTGATTTATAATAAATGCCGATCGACAAAGTAAAAGGATGAAAATGAATAAATGATATTAAAATTAGATAGATAAATATTCTTAGTCCATTTGGTATTTTTACTTTCTCAAAACTATTAAAATTATATTTATAATCTTATTGATCTATTATAAGTATGAATCAATTTGATTCAAATAATATTTTTTAATGATTAATTTTTTTTAATCCGTTAAATAGATTAAATTGATTCATAATTAACGTGACTCAACAAGTTAAGCAGAAAAAAAAAAAAAAAGTGATATTGACTCTTTTATTTTAAAAGATAAAGGGTTATACAATAAATTACAATAAGCCCCTTAATTTGTATATTTATTATTTTGCCTTCTATTAAGAGTTTGGGGTAAAGATGATGGGCAATTATAGGATAATCCTGTAGCTTATTAAATATTTTAATTACCCCTGACCCCCTCAGGTAGTCAATTTATACAAGGCCAAAGGACTATTTCCCATCCATAGTTTGAGACGGGGATCCTACCCTCTAAATTTTAAAAGTTTAGTCTCCCACCCATGGAAACAATTTAATATTAAATAAAATAGAAAACAGTAACATTTTAAGGGTAATTTTATCATTTTATGATTCAAATTTTATAAAATAATAAAATAAATTTTATATAAATTTTAAAAAATTTTAAAAATTTTAAAACAAATAAACTGGTCACAGCCGTCGATGCCGATGGCAGTGGCTGTTGATAACCACACCAGGTGGCCGTCTTCAGCCACCTGGTTCTAGGGGAGGCCAGATTTGGCCTCCCCATTCTGTGGAGACGGCCAAATCGACCGCCTCCTGTTTTGGAGGAGGCGACGCTAGATCTGACCACCGAAAACTGTTGAAGAGGCTCGGTATTGGTCCCAATGACCGTTTCTGACCACGTTTGTCAAGGGAGGAGGCCAAATCTGGCCTCCTCCTCCAAAACTGGAGGCGGCCAGTCTGCCTCCATCCAACGGGGAGGCCCGATCTGGCCTCTCCTGGAACCAGGTGGCTGGAGACGGCCACCTGGTGCGGTTATCAACGGCACCGCTGTCGACATCGGCAGTTGTGGCCAATTTATTTTTTTAAAATTTTTAATATATTTTTTAATATTTTTGTATTTAAAAATTATTTTATAATTTTATTATAAAATTTTATTTTTTAAAAGGTATTTTAGATATTTTATTTGAAAAATTATAAAATATGTTTGAATTTTGGTCGGGGGGGGAGATTGGGCTTTTGAAACTTAGAGGGTGGGACTTTGTCTACGCCTCAAACTATGGGTGGGAAATAGTCCTTTGGCCTTTATATAAGGGTGTACTTGTAAAATACAAAAGCTAAAGGGTCATGTAGAATGTTTCAAATCATGTCATAAAAATCCTGTGAGTTCTCACCAATACTGTAAAACATAAGGCGATGAGACAAAGCAGTTTAGTTGGACATGTTTTGGGGTGTGGGAAGTATAATTTAGACAAGCGGATGAAAAATTGTATGACCTAAATACAAGATTTTAAACTTAGTTGGTTGATATGTGATATTTAAATGAAATAGAATGTAAAGAAAATTAAGGTAAAAAATTAATAGTTTTATGAAGTTTTATAATGTAACAAAATATTTTGGTTAAAATTTATTTTTTTTGGTTTGTATAATGGATTCAAATACAAAAGTACAAAAGGACATATTCGAAAAATAAAAAATGTATTTCTATTGTGGTTTGATGGAGATATCCAAAAGTTTATTTACTTACATATGTTTAGCCTTTTTTTGGTGTTAAAAATAGAGTTAAATTCGAATCAAATCGAATATAAATATACATACATTCGTGTTTAGATTCGTATTCGTATTTGTGTTTATTAAATTTTTTATAATAAAGTTTAGGTTTATATTCGATTCGTATAATTCAGTTTGTATTCGATTTGAATATAAACCTAGTTAAAAATTTATTATATTGAAAAATAAATGTCTAATAGATTACAAAAATTATGGTGCATTCGACCTCTGTTTTCTTATTTATGACTTGTAGAAGAAACTAAGTTTTATTGAGGCTCCTTCTATGAGCTAGAGGCTAAACTAAGTACCTAGGAAGTCCCATCTGCAAATTTGACAAGGGCGAAGTTTTGACCACGTTACATGTATTATTCTACACCAAAAACATCTAAGAATTTCATTAACAAATAAACACAAGAAATATGTGATTCACGTAATTGAGTCAAGATTGAAATTTGAAAATTGAAATAATTTAAGTCCAAATTTGCAAGCAAAGTCGTATATACACGTGCAAATCAGACGGGTGAGGTGGGGTGGCTATTTATACAGCACTCCACCGTCCCACCTTTCAATATTATAATAATGTCAGTCTTCTGTAGTTTAAAGCTCAAAAACTAATTGAAAAGATGAGTAGCTCCTTAGGGTAAACGACAAATAAAGGGATCGTTTCGGTCATACGCTACGCTCTTCAAACCCTTGCATTTCAAGAAATCACATACATTCATTGACTTAACAATGCTTCGAAATTCCAAACGACAATTCGTCTTCTCAGAACATTACGGACGACAATCGGGTCTTCTATATACAACAAGTCGGCCGCCTGGGAAAAACCAGGCTTTAGATCTCTAAGTAACATCCTGATTGAACGGGGCCTGAGAATTCTTTAGGGGTTTCCATTTTTGTCCACTTGTAACTCTTTAAATCCAACACGTAGACCAGTTGGGGCTCACCGTATCTTGCACATCCAATCACCATCAACTTCCCCTGCCACGTTGTCACGTATGCCACGTTGGATATCTCACCTGGTAGTTTTGACACTTCCTGCCACGTGCCATCTTTTAGTGCCAGCACTGCACCTTCGTGACACATGTGTAAATCATCGTCATCACCAGCTGTGCACGTTCTAGGACAAGTGGCAGATTTCAGAAAGTCCTCTTGCACTTGGCCCCACTGAAACTGTTCCACGTCAAAGGCTTCTGCATCTCTCTCGAAACCGCCTTGGGCATTGGTAGAGTAGCCGCCGATGACGTGGAATTTACCACGGTGGAAAACTCCTTTGCATTCGTCACGCTCTTTTGTCATGTCAGGCAGGTGGGCCCACTCGTCTTTTTCCACGTCATACGCCATTGCTGATCTCAATGCATTCTTCTCACCGTCATGGCCCCCTGACAGATACACCGTCCGGTCACCATCAGACGCACACCCAAAGAACGATCGTCGTACACCTGGAATATCCGTTCCACGCCGCCACGCGCCCGACACAAAATCATAAACAAAAACCGACCCCGAAACCTCCCAAGTAACAGGGTCCAACCCACCCATCACAACAAGATCCGATCCGACAGCCGCCACCTGGCAGAACAAAGGCAGACCACCAGAAAAAAACCCAGGAATCGGCGGCAACTCAGACCAGAGACCCGAACCCACCTCCAAGACAGATAGCCTATAAACCGGATTTGTCAGTCTCTTCATAAAACCCGAATTCATATTGGGATCAACCTTAGCCTGGGTCATAACGACGAGTTTTTGGTTATGATGGCCGGCTTTTCGGTGGCGGTGGAAGTCGGGGAGGCGAATCTGGTGGTTCCAGGTTTTGCATACTGAGGAAACAGTAGGAAACTGCTTGTAAGAGAGGCGAAGTAAACACTGAAGAGCGATGTCATAAGGTAGATGGGGAATAAGATCCATGATCCGAAATTGAATGAAGGAAATGGAATGAATAAGAGAAGATGGAAGGGTGGGGCTTATATAGGGGTGATGTTGAGAGAGTGGAGTGTGATGGAACTTAAAATAGATAAGTGATATAATAAAGTGAGACATTCTAGAACGACGGTGGAGATAAACGTTTCGGGAAGGAGGCGTCGTTGTTTTTGTGATTCTGCTAACTGAAACAGAAAATATCCTGTTGGCTTCGCTGAAATTACGCCGTTGTCATAAGTCTCTCCACAATTAAATATTGGAGAGATTCGGAAATTCGTCATTTCACCTTGGTTCCATAAAATTTTTAATAAAAGGCTTTTGTCCATTATCTTTTTATCACTAGTGGTGGATATTATATATATATATATATATATATATATATATTTTTTAACTAAAAATTATATATATATATATATATATATATATATTCATTAAAAGAAAAGGTTTTTTTATCCTAAATTTATTTTTATTTTAAAATATCTATTTTTTTATATGAAATACCTTATTTATTTATAAAATTTCTCATTTCTTCGAGAAGAAAGATTACAGAATTTCGTATAACTTTTCCTTTACGTTATTATAAAAATATGATTATTATAATTTTAATTTAATGGGAAAGAAATGTTTCTTCCATCATTAAATAAAAACCCCTCCAGATAATTTATAATTATATATACTCATATTAATGTACTTTTTTTGTCAATAGTATATACATGTAATTTAGAATTTTATGTAAAATAAATTATGATAACAATTATTAAAATTTAAAATATTTGAATAAATTGGTTACGAATGTATAAATAAATGAATTAAAATAGATAACAAAATAAATATAATATCAAAGTTTTTATAAAATTCATTTCAATAATCAGAATGTCTATATTTATGGTGCTTTCACTAGTTTAAATATAGTATCACATTGTTACAAGATGATGCCATATATTATATTTTTTTTTTCTCTATTTCCCTTTTTTCTCTGTCTTCTTCTTTATATACATTTTGAAGAAACAATGCATTTTAAATTCTGCTTAATTATGTATCATAACCCATGATATGAATTTAAATGGGAGTGAGTGATGCAAATATCAACAAAATTTTGTTTATAAGAGCAATTAATGGATGATCGTTATGAAGTGTTATGCTATGAAATCCAAATATGATATTTTTTTCATGATTGCAAAAGAGTCTTTTTCATAGAGTTAAAATTGTTTGTATAGTTTGTAACCCTCCCCTTTAGAGATATTTCCTTAGGGAGAAAAGAGCTACTCTACCTAACTACAAGGCATAATGACTTAACAAAAAATTTGCAACATAAAAACAACTTATGTGAAATTACTAAAAAATGCCTTTGATAAATAAATTGTTAGGAAAATGAAAGATATCATAATCTCCAAACATGGAATCCAACACTCAATACTCATAATAATGTGTGTAAAATATAAATGATTGTTTTATATCATAAACTAGAGAAAAGACTACTATGCTTCCATGACCACTCTATGTTGATGCCTATGCACTCCAACAATCATGTTTTCCTATCAACTGCAAAATTGAGGAAAATAAGTGAGTAAAACATGTATCTTTCCATTAGATTGTTTCTTTTTACTCACTCATATAGGATTTTATGTGCTTCTACTTATGATAACATCTCTATATAGTATGCATGAATGATTATGGTGAAAACATGTATCTTTTAAAACCATGTATGGTGGAAAACTATATTGTGTCGATCAAGCTAGATTGATATAAATATTTGATACTTGGACCATATGAGTTACTAACTATGTAGTTCCTTGCTCTTACATACACTATTAGATTGCGAAGCTAACTATGCTCTGTTGCAGGCATGTAAGGGGACTCTCACAAGCGCCTCCTTATATCTACCTTCATGATATATACTAATAGGGCTATCATGTGAAAATATGTTGGTGGGTTATAAAAACTAAATCTTACAAGACAACTTCTACACCTACCTATGAATGTTCCAATTTCCTATATGTTTTACAAGATCGGGTCATACACATGTCTATAGGCTACTAGTAATCTAGGTGTTCAACGAGATTATCCCTACTCTATCATTACTCTCTAAGCTGTGAAAATATGCAATGAAACTAGTCTCATGTAAAACATGTTATGATATGCTCTCATGTATTGTGTGCTTGCATTAGAGTCTAACTGACTATAGGCTCGAACTTGTTTTCACCTATTTTTTGACATCTCATATGCCTAATAAATGTATACACTACTTTGGCATGTATCATTTACCTTAGTTAACCTGATAGGCTATCGAGAAAACTATACGATTGAACTTACATGCTTAGAAATTGCAATCTTTCATTCTCTTAAGTGTACGATTATACATTTCGTCTACATGATCATGACTTTATCATTTCCATGCATAACTTACTCATGCACGATCTCTTTTAATTGTGACCTAATGCATGATCGTGCATACTCTATGTATAAGGCATACATGTATTCTATGCATGACTTCACTTCTCCTTTCATGGGTGTCATCTACCCTAAGGGTCGTTTTATCTTTTTCACTTTGATGAATGGTTGTGAGACCAATTTGTATGATCGTTCATTTGGATATTGCTTATGTGGCATTGAACAATCATATGTGTTCTTTATACATCATCCACATCATCACCATCTCTAACCTAATGCGGGCACGCTCATGTGCATGATCGTGATTCATGTTTCTCGTTGGTCATGGTCATGCAAAGCATCCTAGAACTCGATTTTTGGCTATCGTTACTAGATTGTGCACTATACAATATTACAAAATGACTTCCTAATGTCTCTAACATATTTATATCATTCAAGAATCAATAACAATGTGACAAATCATACAGATCGTCATCAAGCGTACTTTTCTTTTAAATTCTTGTAATAAAATCATATATAATCTTTTATACTGAAGATGTAATGCGTCTAGCATATATCAATCATCTCATTATCAACACTAAGCCTATCAATAACTTGAAATCTTGCATAAACTAAAGAAAAGTCTCCTACTTGTTCTCCTAATGCAAGAGGATTTGCCACCAAATTATAACTATATTCGGTAATCAAAATGCTTATTAGAACGATTAGAATGGCAAGAGGGTGCTATGGTGCAACGGTGAGAAATTGAGAGCATTAAGGTTTTGAATAAGAGTTCTCACTAAATTGAATAACTTGCACTTACATAATTTTCGAGGTTGCACTCGCTGTATGCCCACATGTCAAGTCAAAATTTGACTTCACTATGTCTTTCACTTATTTTGATATGGTAACTGATGCACAAATGTGCATACCTCAAGTACAACAATAGATTATATCAATACTTAATTGCATAACTATAAAATAACTAAAATATCTCTAAAAATATCTACAAATATTACACAGTTAATATACGTTTATCATTATATCATATATACTTCGAGAATTGACTTTAAAATGTTTAGCTTGATAACACAACAACGTATATTACAATTTTATAAGTCAAGATTTATTGTTTCACATTATGTTATATATATTATAAAATTTTAAATAAGTAATTTGATTTTTTTTAACTTAATTTGTTACAATAATTAATAACTATTCATGGGGTATCAAATTGCTTATCTCACTTTTTTATTTGTTCATTTCCTTACAAGTTAGAGATTATGGTATTAATTTTCCTTTATAATATTGTGAAAATAATAGTTTTCAATGGCATATTTGTAGCATTATATATTATTATTATTATATTGCAAATATGATTTTTAATCAAATATAAAAGAAATTACTTTTTCCCATAAAAAAAATTCAAAGAAGTTTACATTAATTATTTAGTTTATAGGTCAATCGAAACTAATACATCAAAATTACATGTTAAATGATGAGATATAATCTAATTAATTATTATTATAAGAATTCGGCCAAAGCACTGTTTTCCACCCATAGTTTGAGGTGGGGACAAAGTCTCACCCTCCAAGTTTCAAAAGTCCAATCTCCCACCCATGGAAACAACGGAGCCATGTGGTCGTTTCCAACCATCTGGTTTTAGGGAAGGTCAAATCTGGCCTCTTCGTTCGGTGGAGGTGGCCAAATCTGGCCGCCTCAGTTTTGACGAAGACGGTCAAATCTAACCACCTCCGTCAGAAGAAGCTGTCGAAAATAGTCGATTTTGGTCTCAACGACCGTTTTCAGCCTTTATTTTTGACGGAGACAACCAGATCTCACCGTCTCCTCCAAAACTGAGGAGACCAGATCTGGCTGCCTCCACCGAATGAGGAGGCCAGATCTGGCCTCCCCTGAAACCAGGTGACCGGAAACGGCCACCTGGCCCCTTTAGCGGCGGCCACTGCCGCGACACTGGCGGCGGTGGTTGCTTCAAATTTTTTAAATTTTTCAAAATTTTTTAAAATTATTTATATTTAAAAATATTTTATAATTTTATTATAAATATTTATTTTTTAAAAGGGTATTTTAATAATTTGAGTATAAAAATTATAAAAAATGTTTTTAGGGGTGGGAGATGGGCTTTTGGAATTTGGAGAGTGAAAATTTGTCCCTGCCTCAAACTATGGGTGGGGCATAGTGGTTTGGCCTAAAAATTCGACGATAATTAATCATATTATATCATATTATTTAATATTATATTCTACGTACGTTATTTTCAACTGATATAATTTTACCTGATATAACATTACCCTAGTAGGATTTATTAATTAAAATAATTCGCTTGGAAGGGAGATAAAAACTGACATTTATTTCATGGTGGCTGGCCATTCGTACTTGTTTAGGGGTAAACATCAATCACGGCAAATATTAATTGCAACATGATCGATAATTAATTATTTAATAATTTATAAAGGTAAACACCTGCTGTGGATAAAGCCGTGAGCTGGCACACGTGACACGACCAAATTAAATGTATGCAGACAATTAGAAAGTGTGTTATGAATTATCCAAAATCACAATTTGCTTCTGTAAATTCTATTCATTTGTCAAACTTTGAGAGCATCAGACCAGGTGAAGCACCCCGAAATAAAAATTTTTTGGGTGAATAATTTTATTGCTAAATATAATTTGCTTGCACATGGAGGAAATAAGAGTCAAATTGGGTGCTTATATTTACAAACATGTTTGTCACTTTTGCAAGCTTTCTTCTCTGATTGAACCTTCCGAAACTTGAAATTTCATCCATGGAGGAAACCAATAAGAAGCAGGAGAACTAGGGCTGGATTGGAGTTGAATCCTATGTGTATTTATATTTGGATTCGTTTATTATAATTCGATATATATTTAAATTCATATTCATTAAATTTTTTTATAATAAAGTTCGGATTTATATACGAATTCAAGATTTAAGTTCATATTTAATTCGTATTCGTATTTATATTCATATTTAAATAGTATAGTTAGTATTTATATTTTGTTAAAAATTATAATTAATCAAAATAATTAAAAAATTAATTTAAAATTGAATTCTTATTTGTATTTGGTTTTTATAGTTTAATATTGAATTTATATTTATAAAATTTTAAAATCATAGTTTAAATTTATATTTATATTTATATTTAAATTTAAATAATTTATTTTTGATTTATTCAAATCAAATTAAAAATAAATTAAAATATATTCAATTTGATTTCAGTTCTAAAAAGAATAATCTCATCATTTAATCATATCATTGTCACAACACGAAGCTCTTGCTTAAATTTCTGATCGAACTGTGAAAAAGGGGATAAAAAGCAACGCTACTTTTGCTTTTGGAGAAAAACATTAAAAAAAAAAAAAAAAGACAATCTCTCACAAGATCTATTAAATAATTTAAAAAAATCTATTAATTTTTTAAATAAACTCATTGAAAAATAAATGAAATAATATTTTCTTTCTAAAATTTTATTAATTAATTAATATTACTTTTAATTAAAATAATAAAAAAATTATTATATATAAATATAAGTAGAATCATATGCTTAAGAGAAAATTATAATTTTTAAAAGTCTTAAAAATTTTGATAAAAATTTAAGCAGGTTTTGATCATTGGAAAAAAAATTAATGTTTTTAAAATTTTAAAATCTCTTCGTAATTTTAAATATAACAATTATACTCTTAATGAATTAAATATGATATAATAAATTAAGTGTGTAAATATCATATTATAAATTATTAGATAATAAATATATTTTCAAATTATATAAATGTAAATATAATAATTTATAAAACAAGATAAAGAAAAATATTTATTTACCTTAAATAAGCTTTAAAATATAGCATTTACACCGAATAAATAATATTGTTTCCAATAGTTTAACAAACGCGTTATTACAATATTTTAAATTTCAAAAATAAAATAATAATTAATGACACTTTATTATAATATTTAAAAAAATATATAAATATCTTCTAATTTTTAAGTGAAAATTTGGTTTTTTAAATAGTTTGGCATATGATAAATAATGGGTTATCCAAAAAAATAAAAAACCCAAAAATGTAGTCATATTTAATTTATTTTTTAAATCACTTCAATTTAAAATTTAATTAGTAAATATTTATTATCAGCTAGCAAGCATGCCCTTTCTGACTACAGAAGTAAAATCTAACTAGATAAGATTGCCAAAAACGTAATAGTCAGAAAGCATAATCCTGTTTGATTCACTACAAGTGAAGAGGTCCTTGACTTAATTCTGGCGCTTCGTCTTGTTCCAGTTTCCCATGATGTACCAGAATCCAGAAAACAACGTGAAGAAGCCCAAAAATATTTAAATTTATGTTTCTTTTTTTATTGGTCAGTAAATAAATACTTCTTCACGTCTGCTTTTTTAAAGAGTCCATGATTATGACTTAATGAGGGACGGAATTGATTCTGGACCAGTTTCGGCAGCATTAGAGGACTCTCCAGTTGCATGTTTGTCAACCACAAGCTGATTTAATTGACCTTTTGAAAGGAGAAAAAAGAAACAAACACAAACTGAGCCCACAATGTGACCAAAAGATAAAACACAGCATATGTAATTATTAAACAGCTGAAGATATTGATATTACATCTTGAATCTTTCGTGCACGTAAGATACCTGCGAAGTTTTGTCTATGAGAAGTTTTTTTGCGTTTTGTTTTATTCGGTGGATGGGATTTGGCTTTGCTTTGGTCATCCGGTGGCTGCCCGGTAGCAACTTGAGCTTTCTGTTAAAGAACTTTTGATCAGAATGACTTCCAACAGGATAAATGTTTGCTGACAAGGAGTGCACGATGAGGATTTTTATTGGAAACAAATTGAAGTTAACCTCTCTGTGCTGTTCTTGATCAGTGTCTACAGTGTTGGAGGGCCCGTCAGCTGCTTGGTCTTCAACTACAGCAGGATTTTCTTCTTAGATTCTGTGCGCAACATTGCAAGGTAATGGTTAGGTTGAGCAGAGTTGAATATTCCATACGGTCAAATGAAATTGTGCAGCAACAGGACAATCAGTTTCATTGTGACAAGTCAAACAGAAATTTATAATTATGACCACCTATGGGCTTTAGCTCTATGCAAGATACTCTGAAGAAACTGGCACTCAATACTCTTGAATCAAGTGCATATCAGGTTACAGCAAATACTCAGTGCTGGAATCAAGCACGGAAGAACTTTTAATGACTACGAAAAAGCTGGCCACTTAAAATTTGTTATGATGGGTGACTAAGCAAATACTCATTCCCAACAAACTGAGTGCTGTTCAAAGTTTCTACAGTAGAGTTCTGCACATTGAGATCTGGGTGTAGAATGTCTCTAGTTTCCTTAAGCATATCTGTAGGATCTTGATACCCTTTGCCCTTATAAGTATCTACACTCAACCTCTAATCGTAAAATATATCACATCCTCATCATAAAACATACTTTAAAAACACTCATCGCAATAAAAACATGTCTTTGAAATTCCCCTTAATTAAAAATTCATTCAAAAAATCATAAAATACCTTAAAAACACTCATCACAATAAAAGCACGTATTTGAAATTTCCCTTTATTAGAAGTCCATTCAAAAAATCATAAAGGATCCACGTATTATTGATCATCTCAATATAGTACAAGAAAACATAAAAAATATAGTTTGTGCAAATTATTAAACATATAAAAGCACTACAAATCCCCATATGACTAGTCACCTCCAACTAACTGAACTATATGACAATATTGTGACTCGCCTCTAGTCTCAGTATACTATTCATTGATCTTATGCACTTGTAAGATAAATGTAAGAATAATCAATGAAAAACACTTAATATGTAGAATAACTATCAATCTTAACTCTTTAATTTACTTTCAAATAATATCTTAATTTATAGTCACTTACCTTGAACTTTACTTAACTTGTCTTAGCTCGTTTTTAAGGATAAATTAACATTTTTTAGGACTAACATGAATGTTTTACATGATAACTTATGCACATAATTCTCATGTAATAAAACCATGTAAAAATTGTGAATTTGTAAAATTTAGCTCATAGGTCATATCTGTAAATCTATCTGTAACCTATAAACTCAGAACTAAAAATTAAATAATGAAAAATTGGTACAAAATATGTAATTTGTAAAATTTATCATCCAATGTTAAAAATGTAATATTGTATCTGTAAAATTTTAGCTGTAAACATGAGTTGATTAGACTTAGTGAGACATAGAGATTTGATACATTGATCGTGTGAGTACATAACTTATACACATAACCAACACTCTACTATAAGCAAAACATACTACTGTAACTGCAATATTCTATTACGGACGTTGACCTTTGTTATTGGTGTGTAAACTCATAGATAACCCTTCATATCTATTCTTCTGAAAACATCCATATTAAGACTTATAAGAAAACATATAATCTTTGTATTCTTAAATTCATAAAACATATTAAAAACTCATCACATACACTTTATCATGAAAACTGTAAATCTTTGTCTACCATTATATGCTTAAACTTATTGTGCAATGACTAAAATGCCCCTGAAACTAATCGAGAACTAATCGTCACTTGAATTACCTGGTCTTCCTTAAAATAGACCCATGCATGGGCATGTATCGCTTGGGTGGGAGGTCATGCACTTATGCCTATTCCTTTTATGCAAAATTGTTTGTCACTTATGGTAGGGTTGGATTCAAACCAAACATGCTCATGTTCATTTTTAAGTTTGATTCAAATAAACTTGAAGTGAACTACTTAAACCAGAACCCTAACATGAACTCGAATTATGGTTTTGAAAATTTATAAACCTGAACACAAACCATATAAATAAAACACGAACATGAACATAAACTCAAATTGAAATTATATTTTATTAGTTAATCTTATTAATTATAATTTAGTAATAAAATATAAAATATTTTTACGTTTCCAATAAGTTATAATTAATATGTTTATATTTCCAATATGTTAAAATAATATATATTTATACTTCTAATAAATCATAATAAATATATTTATTATAGATACATAAATAAAATTTGATACAATAATGAATCGAATGCAAACCAAACTTTTAAATCTAAGCTCACACCCAAACTTTTCTATAAAAAAAATTTGACGAATGCAATTGCAAACACAATTCAAACCCACAACGAATAAATCAAATATAAATATATATATCTGTTCATATTTGATTCGACTCAACACTAACCTAACTCATGGTTATGCATCATCTTTTTACATGGTCAGGACCTCGCATATTTTTCCCATGCAACACTTCACTTATCACGATTGTGTGTTGTCTATATAAATAGTCGTAAGTTTGCATTCATTGTTATGCATGATTGTGCATGAGACACGATGTGCATGCCACTATAAAATCTTATAACCTTTTTCTCCTAGAATCTTGTCAGAACTTTCATCTTTTACAACCAAGATTCATCCATCATCATTAATATTATACTTCACAATACGCCTCAATTAATGCATCAAGAACAACCAATTCAATATGAATTCTTGACCTAATTCTACCTCACTCATCAATTCCTTAAGAACATGATAATAGAATTGCAAATCCTACATTTTAATTTATAATCATAAGTTATATCCAAGAATCACCAAATGTAAAATACAAAAATAAAAAATGGAAACATATAAACCATATTGAAAAATATAATATTCCATATTTTCACGTTTAAATTACTTTAAGTACAAGAAAATTATGTATTAAATATAAGGGTTGATCGAAGATTAAAAAAAAAAAAGTTCATTAGACGTACCAAGATTTTTCATTCTTGCTTACCTCTAATTTCAATAAGCATCACAGCAAAACACAAAATAAAGTACTTGTTATTAAATGAAAAGAAGGAAATATGTTTTTTTTTTCTTGATCAAGAACAATATATTAATCAAAACTGAATATGTTCCTTGCATAAAATTAATGAGCACCTCACTTTGATTATTCACAATTACCGATCCATTTACTTACATAAACAACGATGCATATTCATAATCCTTAGTGCATTAAACTTGAGACAGTATTAACACAAAATATAATTCATCTTGCAAGATATCTTTAGTAATGAAAACATCCACAACTTACAGATATAGAAATCCCTCTTGTTGCACCATCAAAAGTATATAACCAATGTATTGAATCCCGAATAGTTTGATTCTTAAGTGGTGTCACAGGTAAGGTATTTGGACAATAACAATATTTGATTAGGAGTGTATGTAAAATGGTTCAAATCGTAAAATCGGATCAAACCATTTAAAATTTGTAGTTTGGTTTGGATTAGAAAATTAAAAAAAAAAAAAAGTTTACAATTTAGATTGTAGTTTCCAAAATACACCAAATTGTAAACCATTGATATCTACAAACAAACATACACACGAGCACATATGCACCCATACATAGACATGTTTTCTATGAAGTTGATATGCATTTGTATGTATGGTTGATAGTTATAATCTCATTTGGCTTGTTTTCAATGTTAAGTTTAAATCTCCATGTGTGAGGTGTTGAAGTTTCTTAAGGAGTGGTTGTACAATATATGAGCTAATTTACAATAGTGTATCAAAATTTCTTAAGGACTGTATGATTATTTTATAGATAAAACAATAATATATTAATCAATACTGAATGCAAAAATTGTGTCATTGCTACCCAAGATTCAAAGTTCTCTTATCAAGTATATTGACCAGCAATTATTATGCTCATTATTATTGTTATTATTTTGTAATTAAATAATTTATAAACTAAAAAATAATAGACAAGCTTGAAATAGTGTATGTGCAACAAGGACACTTGCTTACAAATGAAAGTAAAGCACCACACTATAACTTAGCTTCAACTGAACATTTTGAGAACCTATTTAAACTCTTAACAAAAATAGGGCTCAAAACGGCAAGAAGGAAGCCAACAAACCAAAAAATCTAGTTATACCCATGTGTTCGTAACTATTATTTACACACAAAAAATGATGCACAAGCCTAAGCTTAACCAAATACATTATAACATTGTAAAGCCTTTTTCAATTTCAGAGTCGCAGAGTGCATTTATACCAGGTAGAATCATTGCTGACAACATAACGGGGGCCTTTGAAACAGTGCATTTTTCAAAACGGAAAACGCAGGGGTTGCTACTTTTAAAATTGATATGTCAGAGGCGTATGATACAATGGAGTGGGATTTTCTTATGGTAGTAATGGAACAGCTGGGTTTTCATCAGGACTGGATAAGACTGATTTGCCTTTGTATTGAATCAGTTCGATATTTCATTATTCATGGTGATCAGGAAACTGGCCCAATTGTTCCTCGGCGGGGATTTACACAGGGAGACCTTCTTTCACCATATTTATTTATCCTTTGCGTAGAGGGTTTGTCATTAATCATTGGAAGATGGGAAACTCAAGGTCGAATTCATGGATGCAAAGTTGCCCAACAGCTCCACCAGTGTCCCATCTTTTTTTCGCAGATGAAAGTTACTTATTTTTGCGGGCAGATATTGAAGAGGCTAACACGATTAAGAGTGTGTTGGCTATGTAGGAGCGTGCTTCAGGTCAGGTGATAAACCTTAAAAAATCTTCCTTATCTTATAGTTCCAATGTCACTACTCAGTAGGCAAATCATTTGCTCTTGTTTTGGTGTGAACGAATCTATGGGTAAGGGAAGCTATGTAGTTCTGCCTTCTTTGATTGGGCGAAATAAAAAGGATATTTTTGAGTTTATAAAGGAGCGAGTATGGATTAGGGTTCAAGGGTGGTTGAAGCAGAAGATGTTAAGCAGAGCAGGCAAGGGAATTTTGCAAGACTGTAGCTCAGGCAGTACCCACTTATTGCTCTTACCTGCCAGCCTATGTTTAGAGATTGGACGTATTATGAACTCATTTTTGTGGGGATCTAATAGGAATGATTCTTCTGGTATACATTGGCTGAAATGGGAATTGGTGATTTCAATCCGAGTCTTTAACAAGGTTGGTGCTTTATTACAGAACCAAATTCTCTAGCATCACGGTTGTTCAAAGCCTGATATTTACCAAAATTGCTTAGGGAAGGGTGTATGTGGAGGATTGGCGATGCCAAAAGTGGGTCTCCTTGGAAGGATAGATGGATGTGATTGCAGACATTTATGATTCCTCTCAGCCGGGTGGAGGGCTTATCATGGTTTAACTGATGTTAAAATGGCAAAAGCATCAAGTGCAAGAGAGGTGCTCAGTTGGTTGAATTTGCCCTCGTCTTGGATGATATTAGAAATTTGTTAGTTCAGATTGGATTTAATAATAATCCCTTCATTTATTTAAAAAAAAAAAAAACCCTATATTCGTTGGTTCAATTGATTCGATCAAAATCAATGATCAGTTTAATATCAGTTAACAGATAAATAATTTGGCTAAGACTTAAAATTACTAAAACATAATTAATGTATGATTGTATATTATTATAATATTTATTTAAATTTTTGATGGGTTAAACTATTGTTCGATTAAAATTCCGACCTCTTGATTGAATAAGACTTAGTTTGAATATTAAAAATATTAAATATTTATAGCCAATTACATATAAAAATTATATACAATTATGAATAGAAATCAATTAGATATTAAAGAATTTAGAAATATAACATAAAGTTTTTATTCATACATGTTGATTTATATATACTTGATTAAAAATAAAAAAATAAAATAAAATAAAAGAGGGAAGAAAGAAAGGAAACGTAAGCGTGAGATTGTTAAACTGTGATTGTAACACAATCTAAGGGGCCTTTTTTCACTTCCTCTTCACTCCGTCTTTCTTTAGCTCGTTGTTCACAGTAGGGTTGCAGCAGATAAACGCCACCACTTCGCCCCCACTCTCTCTCTTCCTTCCTCACTCACTCAATACGAAACCAAACCCATTTAACCAATCTCAAAGCTTCATCTCTTTCGCAATGGGCGCCTCTCTCCCTCCCAAAGAGGCTAATCTCTTTAAACTCATCGTCGTACGCTCTCTGCTTCACTATCTATTTCTTTTTTGTATCTTTTTATTCATATCTTTTTATGATATTATTGTTTAGTTTGATTCTGGGTCGTTTTTGTAATGTATAACCCTAATTCTTTGGTGAGTTGTTGGAGAATCGTGAGTGGTTGTTTGCTGGTTTGGAGTGAATGGATTACTGGGTTTTTTTTCTTTTGTTTAATCGAATTGGTAATCTAGCTTATAGTTTGATTTAGACTGTTGGGTCTCTTTGCTATTTCAGACTATGGTTTCATACTAGTGAGAGAAAGTTTCGATTTTGTTTATATTTATATGTTATGTAATCTAAATATAGATGAAAACCGACTCATTCTGTACCATGTCTATGGTGATGTAAGCTTCGATTTCCAAATGGTGCAAAGTTTGTACCTTTGAATTTTAGTGAACAGAGTGAGGTTAGAACTAAAAATGCAAATTCCAATTCTTTTAGGTTGCTTTTGGGATTGAGTTAAGAGCAGTATACTTTGTGTGCCTTCTTTGGTTTTTTTTTTTTTTCCCCCAATTGACTGTTCTCATTTGCCATATTTTTGCCTTGTAATTTTATGTGTTGTCTAATTAGGTTTATGTATTCTTAGTGGACACCAAAGTTCTATCATTGTCCCATTTTGATTTCATGTAATATGGAAAGCAAATTATTTGTGTTTGTTAAGCCTTTGGCAGTCTTACTTTAGCTGTAGTATTTCTGTAACGTTCTGTTGTTTTTGTGTGATTTTTATATTTATCTTTGTACCTGTGTCCATGTCAGAGGATAATGTACTATTTTTAATCTAGTCATACTCTTTTGCATCCAGAAATCATATGAGACTAAACAATATAAGAAGGGACTGAAGGCAGCCGATGCTATACTGAAAAAGTTTCCAGAACATGGAGGTATTTTGTTTGGCATTTTGTTCAGTATTTTAATATATTTGAGTTTCGTTTAATGCATGCAAAAGGCAGCTGATGCTATGCACTTGATTTATTTTTCTTAATTTATATGTCTTTTTTTAAATTTGTTTGCTCTTCTGGTTGTCAGAAACTCTATCCATGAAGGGGTTGACATTGAATTGCATGGACCGCAAGTCTGAGGCATATGAGCTTGTTCGCATAGGAGTGAAGGTTGCGTTTTTTGTTTACTGTAACATTGAATGTTCTTGCTTTTACCAAGATGCTTGACTTTCAATGTATTGACATTAATATGTGTCTTAATGCAGAATGATATCAAGAGTCATGTTTGCTGGCATGTGTATGGTCTCTTGTATCGGTCTGATAGAGAATATAGAGAGGCAATCAAATGCTATAGGAATGCTTTGAGAATAGATCCAGACAATATTGAAATACTGCGGGACCTGTCCCTCTTGCAGGTGATGAGCTTTTTGCCGTATTAAATCTTCTCAAAGGCATATCTTTGCATTGCTGTATTAGGGGTTATGCTGATGTTTGGCAATTAGAGTAGCGACATGGGTTTTGTTTCCTTAAATGTGTTGGTCAAACTTAGCATTGACTCTATTATGAGACAAATGTCTTAAGTCTAATAACCTTTTGTGTCCTCATCAAGTAACAAGCTCTGTCATGTCCTACATTCTTCCTAGTTTTCCTTTTATCTTTAAAATGTAATTTTTCGTCTTAAATTTATTTTTGCCTGATGATAAAATTTTAACAATACAGGCACAGATGCGGGATCTGGCAGGATTTGTTGAGACTAGACAGCAACTTCTGACTTTGAAACCGAATCACCGAATGAACTGGATTGGGTTTGCTGTTGCTCATCATTTAAACTCCAAGTATGATTTGATCCTTGTTTTTGATCTTTTTTGTGCTATTACGTCTCTATGTATTCATCTGCATATGTTGGTGATTTGGTAGTTGCTACATTAATGGTAAAAACCATTGGTTTGGTTGATATATGGTTGGTATATTGTGACTTGTGTCACCTATTAGAAACCGTTGTATTAGCCTCAAAGAGTTGTTGACGTTGGAATTCTATGGAAACCTATTGTTACATATCTTTCAATTTAGAAATTAGAATGTTGAGAAAATCAATATTTGTTCTGCGGGAATTTGGATACTTATGTTGTGGGAATGTGTGTGTGTGTATATTTATTTATCATCTTCAATAGTTTATTAATTCAGCTTAAGACATCAAAGAACTTCCATTATTGGTGCTAGCTTGTGAATGATTGTCTTACAATCATCTGCATATGTTGGTGATTTGGTAGTTGCTACATTAATGGTAAAAACCATTGGTTTGGTTGATATATGGTTGGTATATTGTGACTTGTGTCACGTATTAGAAACCATTGTATTAGCCTCAAAGAGTTGTTGACGTTGGAATTCTATGGAAACCTATTGTTACATATCTTTCAATTTAGAGATTAGAATGTTGAGAAAATCAATATTTGTTCTGCGGAAATTTGGATACTTATGTTGTGGGAATGTGTGTGTGTATATTTATTTATCATCTTCAATAGTTTATTAATTCAGCTTAAGACATCAAAGAACTTCCATTATTGGTGCTAGCTTGTGAATGATTGTCTTACAAAATTTACTTTGTCTCGTGATTATTGATGCAACAATGGCTTGGGGGTCTCTCATAGTAATAACTGATTTTTTGTATATATATTTTTACTGTTTCCCTTTTTGTAGATGTTATAATTCTTCATTTCTCCAAGACTTTTTACCTTTTAGCATATTCGCTCATCTCTCTTTCTGTTTAAATGATTTCTGAATCAGTGTACTGAGCTACAGTTACCTTTGATTGTTTCTTTGGCATGTCTATACTAATCATCTTACCTTTTACTCTAGGCTCTTAATAGTTGTCATTCTAAGCAACTTTCCTTTGATTGTTTACCTAGTGGTTCCAAAGCAGTTGAAATTCTAGAAGCGTATGAGGGGACACTTGAAGATGATTATCCTCCTGATAACGAACGTTGTGAGCATGGTGAAATGCTGTTGTATAAGGTATCAAGAAACATGTTTAGATATGCTTTTTGTTAGTTTAATTACCTTTCTTTTTGCTGTTACTGCTTGATGCTGTCTTTTCTTACCACGGTTTTCTCAATAGATGTATGCCTAAAATAAAAGCACTGTGCTTATAGGTAATTGTCTATGAAATTTACATTTATTCTCAAAATAAAATGAATGACCCTTAAATGTATTCTTGGACTGTATAATGTTAAAAGGACTGAGTTTTCATGTTCAGATATATGGTGCTCTTAAAAATTTTTATCTTCATATTCACATGATATTCTTCTGCAGATATCTTTGTTAGAAGAATGTGGATCTCTTGAGAGAGCTCTTGAGGAGTTGCACAAGAAAGAGTTAAAAATTGTAAGTGCATGTTCTTGCTTGCATGTTTGTTATTTAAAAATTTTAAGTTTTGAATATATGGATATTCAGAAGCTGATCATTTGTGTTCATGGGATCTAGGTCGATAAATTGGCTTACAAAGAACAAGAGGTATCTCTTTTAGTGAAGCTTGGTCTCCTAGAAGAAGCCTCTAAATTGTACAGGGTGTTACTCTCCATGAATCCTGACAATTACAAGTATGATTTGCAATATAATTCTCCATTCGTAACTTAAAGAAACATTGGTTTATTTGAATGTGCAAAGTAATTGTAAAGAGCATGTATGTTTAGTATTTTGGCTTGTACTTCCAATTTTTAACAAGTTGGCAAATGAATTTTTTTTTTCCAGATATTATGAAGGCCTGCAAAAATGTGTTAGTCTGTATTCTAAAACTGGAAACTATTCTTCTGATGAGATTGACCAATTAGATGCCTTATACAAATCCCTTGGGCAGCAGTACACTTGGTCATCTGCTGTGAAGGTGACACTATCCCTTGGTTCTTTCTAGCAAGAATGAATATTTCTTCCCCTATGTTTGCAGTATGAATTTGATGTTAGTTTGGTATATGGTAGAAGCTTGTTGATTGGGCTCAAAGTACTTTGTGATTATTACTACGTCTGAGCTGCTACCTAGAATAGAAACTGTGTATGTTTGATGGTGTGTGCATGATTATTTTCTTTTAATAGCTCATAAGATAGATATGCCTTCTGATCTTATGGTTTATTTTGTATGGGTAGATAACTATAAATAGGGATATTTTTCGCTTCTGCCACATAATAAGACTTGCTCTCAAGTAGACATCTATTTTTCTTTTGTGTGATTTTAATTCATTACCTAAGTTGCAGTTATTGTCCTCTTAAGTAAATTAAATGATTATAAATTGAAGTATCATTGTGTATAAGCATACAATTACCATAATGTGTTTCTCCTTCCATACCTGAAAACCATGTATGGAAGTGGATATTATGAACAGTTTGTTTACTGCATATCTGCAAATTCCTTTGAAGCAGAGGGATGAAGTTATTATGTTGCAATGTTTTGAAATAAAAACAGTTAATGGTTTGGCTTCTTTCTGATGTACAGGGTTTGAGACATTAACAAAAGTAGATATTGCTTTATTTATATATTGATTATTACTTTAGTTTTCATCTGTACTTGCACTGAAGGCTTTGGTTTGTTGTATATGTAATAGTGGTGCAACTGCTGCAAGTTCTATGGATCTTGTCGATCAATCCTTTTCTTTTAATTAAAGCATATGGCAAATGTACTAGTCAGAAAGTTTTATAAGGTTGAGTCTGATTATAAACTTGCATAAGATATTATAGTGTTAAGAGATTATAAAACATCAAGTCAATGAAGATGCTGTTATTTTATTTCTTGTTTCATTGGTTTTAATGTTTTAGCTTTGAGCATTTGCCTTGGCATTTTTGTCTTCAGAATCATTGTACTTTGTTGTCTTCATTATCGTCATTGTCATTACTAGGTGGCTTATCTATAAAATACGATGAAATTTCATGTGTCACATTGTTATTTTCATATATGTTTCCTTTACAGAGGATACCGCTAGATTTTCTACAAGGTAACAAGTTTCGGGAAGCTGCATTCAATTATATTAGGCCCCTACTAACTAAGGTACTGATGTCTATACTATGTGCAGTTATATCTGGTCTTCCTAGTTTCCAGGATAAAATAACCAGTAACCATTTTTTGACATTAGGGAGTTCCTTCATTGTTCTCTGATCTTTCGCCTTTATATGATCAACCTGGCAAGGTTAGTGTGATCATTTTTTCACCTAGTTTTCCAATTTAAGCATTGAATTGGAAACTTCATCAGAAGTTGTAAAACTTGGATTTTTTAGTTAGTAAAATTATCTGATTGAGTTTCCTGCTTTGATCACTCTTACACAGGCAGACATTCTTGAACATCTTGTTCTTGAGTTGGAGCATTCAATCAGGACAACTGGGAGATTCCCTGGAAGGTAATATATATTTGAGTCCATTGTGTTGATAGTGTTGAGTTCTGACAGAATGATCTGTGTTAGAAATGCCTCATTCATAAAATGAAAGAGAACCCTCTGAATTTTTGTCATGTATTTGACATATTCCTTCTAACAATTTTATGTTGAGTGCAGGGAAGAAAAAGAGCCCCCTTCAACACTTATGTGGACTTTGTTCTTCTTAGCTCAGGTTGACTCAATTAGCTGGATAGTTTATTTAATTTTGTCTGTGTGTTGAATTTCATCTGAATATACATTGATCTTTCATGATGACGCAGCATTATGACAGACGAGGCCAATATGATGTTGCTCTGTCAAAAATAGATAAGGCTATAGAACACACTCCAACTGTGATTGATTTGTACTCAGTTAAGGTTTGTATCAATTGGTCTTTAATATTTATTTATTTCTAGTCTTTCTTTTTTTTTTCCCCCTTTCTTGACGGGATTTTTTTATTTGAAGTTGCTTCTTTTGAGTACTTTCATTGCCTCATGACTTTTCGAAGAGTTTATCCTAATATATTAACAATATATAGGATCCTCTCTTCATATCTATATATAAGGATGCTTATATAAATGTATGGCTCAAGAAGACAAAAGTCAATAACAATGTCTAATATGGTGTTAAATCTTTATGTATCAATTTGCTCCAAGATTTTGTTTGGGAACACCATCATAGATTTGTGTTACCTGGTTCAAAGAATCATGAATTTTTATCAAACATGTAGAATTCCCCCTCTTCACAAGTGTAATATTAACCAAATAAAATCGCTGGAATGCTATTAATTTTGACAGAGCCTGATATCACGATTACCTTTTTTTTGGTTTAGAGCCGAATATTAAAGCATGCTGGTGATTTGGCTGCCGCTGCGGCATTGGCTGATGAAGCTAGGCGCATGGATCTTGCCGATAGATATGTAAATAGTGAATGTGTAAAGCGTATGCTAGAAGCTGATCAGGTTTGCTCTAATAATATCTTCTTTTATCAACTTAGAACTTTCTCATGGCCATTGAATTTTAGTGCTTTTTTCTTTGTAATTTTCATTTGTTGACCATGCTTTACATAATGTCTGTTCTGAAGGTGGCTTTGGCAGAAAAAACTGCTGTATTGTTCACAAAAGATGGAGATCAACACAACAACCTTCATGACATGCAGTGCATGTGGTTTGTCTATTTACTGTCTGACTGTGTTTATTGTGTAAAATGAATAATGTGATTAAATATTCTGACTGTTAAAATGATCTGTTTATGAAGGTATGAACTTGCTTCTGGTGAAAGCTACTTCCGCCAAGGTGATCTTGGACGTTCTTTGAAGAAATTTTTGGCTGTGGAGAAACACTATGCCGATATTACTGAAGATCAATTTGATTTCCATTCTTATTGCTTAAGGAAAATGACTTTACGTGCCTATGTGGAGATGCTCAAATTTCAAGATCGGTTGCATTCACATGCTTATTTTCACAAAGCTGCAGTCGGAGCTATCAGGTGAAGTATTAAGGCTGTAAACAAGATTTTGATGATTTGTGATGACGTGGTATGCTTCTCAATTAAGCTTATGGATGCCAAAGCACACCTTGTTGAGTGAACTTTATGGTCTAGATTTAGACTTTGATTTTAATAGGTATAAAAAAATGCCTTATTTAGCCTCTGCCTCTTAATGCCAGTCATCTCCTGAAGTTAACTGGCTGGTTTTGCAAGATGAAGATGTATGCTATGTTTGTGTAGTTTAGAAGATAAACTGAGGGCAGATGGTAGGTAGCCTAGATTATTTTTCAAGATCATTTCAATTTTCTCTGTTCTACTATTGCCATCTCATACATTTAAAATTCTAGAGTTTGATAGATCAATGAAACCTTGGAAGAATTTTTGTCTTGTCATTGTATTTATGTTGGTTTAATTTTGAAGTGCAGATGCTACATAAAATTGTATGATTCTCCTCCAAAGTTAACCAATGAAGAAGATGACAATAAGACAAACTTGCTTCCTTCTCAGAAAAGGAAACTGAAGCAAAAACAGCGTAAGGCTGAAGCCCGAGCTAAAAAAGTAAGTAGCTTCTCTTACTTCTGTTTACTCTTCATGTCAATGAAATTCATTTTAATGCTTTGCATTTTTCAGGAGGCAGAGATAAAAAATGAAGAATCAAGTTCTAGTGGTGTCTCCAAGTCTGGTAAACGACATATGAAACCTGTTGACCCAGATCCAAATGGGGAGAAGTTGTTGCAGGTTATTTTGTTTTACTAGTTTGATATTTGTATTCCTGTTAAGACTTATTAATACAACCACAAAAAAGTGTATAACCTTAATTTCAGGTATATAATAGCTAGATTTTGTGAATATATATTTATGCAGGTTGAAGATCCACTGTTGGAAGCTACAAAATACTTGAAATTGCTTCTGAAGAATTCACCTGATGCTTTGGAAACACACTTGCTTTCTTTTGAAGTATATATAAGAAAGCAGAAGATTCTGCTTGCCTTTCAGGTATGTTCTGGTTATACCTATTATTATTATTATTATTATTATTAAACATAGAAAATCCCTCAGTCTTCTATTTATAGTGCTGAGGTACCTTTTTTTCTATGCCAGCCCAGTTAAAAGTCTAGTATAATTAACATATAAACAAGTTATAGAAAGTTCTAGGAAGTTGTGGTAGCTCCTTTTCAACCTCATACCCACATTCTCAGCCATCTTTTTCTTCTACATTTCATTTAAAATGGAACATTCGTGTCTTGTTCAGTTGGAAATATATTGTTGAGGTTGATGTGTCAGTTGGGATCTGTTAGGTGCATGCTACATTAATGTGTTCATCTTATATGTACTCGTTTATTCTGTAGGCTGTGAAGCAATTGCTAAGGTTGGATGCTGAAAACCCTGAATCACATCATTGCTTGGTATGTATTATGTGTTTTGAATAAATTTACTAAGGCGCTTGTGTGTGTTGGTATATAAGAACTACTCTGAGACAAATCTATCAACTCCTTGTTGGGGAGAAAGTGCTGTTTATAGAATGGATGTAATTTTACATAAATGCCTCATTCAATACCATCAGTCCCAAGATCTCTTTATTCTATCTGTACTGATTCAAACTTCATGTTTGCAGATTAGATTCTTCCATAAAGTAGACTCATTGAGTGCTCCTGTGACTGATAATGAGAAACTCATTTGGAGTGTCCTGGAAGCAGAGCGACCAGCTATCAGGTTCTCTATGAAATTTCTTTGGTGGTTTGGGTGTTATAGAGGATAGATGGTGTATCCTATTATTTGATCCATGGTGATTTTCTTTGTTATTTCCTGTTGCAGTCAATTGCAAGACAAATCTCTGATTGAGGCAAACAAGGTTTTCCTTCATAAACATGAGGGTACTGCCCGCCTTATGTAATATACAAAAGTCGTTATTCACAATCAACTCATATAGCAATTTCATGGTAGCTTTGTATATATTGTTTGCAGATTCGTTGAGGCATAGAGTTGCAGCTGCAGAAATGCTATATGTTCTTGAACCTAGCAAGAAATCTGAAGCTATTAAATTAATTGAAGATTCAGCAAACAACTTAGTTCCAATGTATTGCTTTCTATTACCTAACATAGAGTGTGTTCGTTTATATCTTTTCTTCGCATATCTGTATAAGAATTGATTGTTGAACCCTGTCTTTGTTTCACCAGTAATGGAGCACTTGGACCAGTCAAGGAATGGAAACTGAAGGACTGCATTGCAGTCTACAATGTCCTTAAAAATGTTCTTGCAGATCAAGATGCTGCATTGAGTAAGTGTCCACTGTGTTCATAGGAATATATAGTTCAAACATTAAAAAAGACAGAATTTGCTATGCATGGTTGTGAGTTGTGATCTTACCTGTTTTAAGATTTGGTATTTTAATTTATGTTTATGTTTTCATGCTGTCTGAAGCATTAATTACCATTGAACATGATCAGTCTAATGGGCATGTTTCTTGCTCTTGGCTTTTCAAATATTTTGTTGTTACATACTTATATGTCAGATATCGTTTACCAATAAAGTATCAACTTCAATAATGTTATATTTCCACTTACTTTACAGTTAAATTCCATTTCCTCTGATTCATTATGATCCATGTTATTAATTTTTTTAACTTTCACTGAGTAACATCAATAATAATTCGACTCTCCTTGAAATACAACATGAAATTTATTGAGTCATAATGTTGCTTTTTCTGAGGTGCTGAAGGACATAGTAACATCAAGCTTTTTTTTTTTCCTGAAAATGAGGTCTGATGGCATGACTCGGATTATATGGCAATGAAACATTTTCCTTATGCAAATATAGTATTCTTTGTTTTACTTCTATTTGCATTTCCTGCTGATGCAAATATATTATTCTTTGTTTTCCCTCTATTTGCATTTTTATTCAATTTTATTCTGTTTTCTCTTGGTTGAACATTGAACCAGTTCAAATTTGGATTGGTGAATTATTATATCCAATGCTAGAAATACTAGAGTCTAGTTAGTAATGTATATTGCAATTTCTCTTACTGGACTCGTCTATTGCTGTAATTCCTGATTTCCATCTCCCTAGTTAATCAATTTGATAGATATATGAGAAAAAATTGTATGCCATACAAAGAAATTTCTTGAGCTTAGTATTCATATGCTATAATGCTAACTTGAATACTAATTATCTATTACTAAAATTTTTTTCATATCTGTTGCAGGATGGAAAGTGCGTTGTGCTGAGTATTTCCCATATTCAACCTTCTTTGAAGGCAGTTGTGCTGGCAAGTCTACAACAGCATACCATCAAACATTAACAAACCCTGAAAATGGGGGTGCAATCCATAATGAAGTCAATCGAAGTGCAGGTGCCATTGCATCAAATGGACAACTTGAGGCATTCAAGGACCTGACTATCGGAACATAATGCTGAATGCATGTAGAATCGGACATGCCCAAATTTTGGCATATGTCGAATGGTTAATCATATAACTAAGGTATAGCTCAAAGATCTATCCAGAGAGCAGTCTGTTAGTATTTGAGGATCATTTGGGGATCTTGTTTCAGTCACGCCAATCCTTTATGCCTATCGTGCTATGATTAATTTTTCTTTATTCTACTTGGCCTGATAGTGAAATGCTTTCGTTAAGAAATGTGTATAATTTCTTTTTATTGTGTTTTAGGGTTGATATCTTTATTTACACAATATTTGGTGAGATCCTAGAGGAAGGATGGTTCCATGGTTTTGCACCAATACTCATTGTGTGTTTTAGGGCTACCAGCAAGCGTTATAGATTTTTTTTCGGTTCTTTTCGAAGTCCTGGCCCAATAATGGGTCAAATCAGAACATGAGCTGGAAGATCTGATTTACTTAGCATGTTGTACTTTTTCCCATTTCATTTTATCTTGTATAAACTTATATTGTGAAAAATTTTGTGAATGAATTCATGTCAGCTGTTAGATATTGCCACAATTATCAGTTTTGATGTTGCTAGTAATTGTATTTCTTTGTAGCACGGTTTCTGCCTTTTGACTTTTTCATGACAATAACAATGAGCTTTTTTTATTGTTGATATGGGATAAATTTGGTTAATAAAGTGCAAGGCGCTTGAACTCGTTTGAATTCTAGATGCAAATCATAAATAGCTTTAGTATTTTGTTTAATCTTTTTCTTATTTTAAAAACAGTGTGCATTATGGTTGTAGTTCTGAATGGGGTAAAAATATGATTTAACACTGTCTTCTAGCATTACAAATCATAGGTAGCTTCAAATTGCACCACATAATTCAATATTAATGCAAATTTGTGCATGACGTACAACTCTTCTGAACAAATTGAACCTCTGACATTCATTTGAAATAATTACCCCAAGCTTGCAATGCCATTGCCAGTAAATGCTGAGAATCATAAACAGAATGCTCCGTACATATACCATCGTCGTCAGCCTATGCATTGACCTCTCTCTCCATTCAGTGCCTCGCCAATGGTGAACTGCTACTACTCTCCCCGACCTCCTTTTTACAAAGAGGGCATGATGCATTGATTTTTAACCATTTATCAACACAATCAACATGGAACACATGTAAACATGATAGCTCCCTAAGCTCGTCGTTGTCTGCATACTTAGCCAGACAAATACAACAAACCTGTAACAAAAGAGGTGAATAAACAAAGGCACTATAACAGAAATCCAAACAAAATAATGAAGTGTACTGAGCAAGACTTCCACATCCAATAATTTATAATTTATGCACATGTTCATCAGCACTTAACCACTCCTATTCTTATCCTATAAATGGCTAGCGTTAAACTGAAGGAGTGTCCCATCAAAAAGGATGTTGCAAGTAAAGTTGCATACACTAATAAGCAACTTCAACAACTAACTTCAAAGATCAGTAATACTTAATGCTACGATGATATATCAACATTTATACCCGCATTTATATCCATTGTTAGTATAGGTGGTATCACTCTTTTAAAGATAGGCAAACTCATTGAATGCAGCCAGGTTCCAGTACTGGTACCTAAGTCAGGGTCTGACTCCAAAATTAGTTCTGGTCCCTCAGTCATAAAAAAGATCATTAAATCGGCAGTGACAAACATTCTATTAAACTTACTGCATCTTCTCCAGCTATCATGCGCTCTTTCTCTGTCCCTGCAGCTAAGATCCCACCGTCACCAGCTCGTGCATTGTCCTGATCATTAGTGGTCCCACTTGTCTTTGACTTGAACTTGAAGGTTGGCAAAGCTTTAATAGATTCCATGGTGGCTCCTCTGGTTTGAGAAAAATCTTCCCGGATTCCAAGGACAGAAATTATGCAAGGTAAGCAGCAACAAATTGTCGCACATAAGATGAATGGCATGGCATATCCAATACAGCTAAAGGTAAGGAACACTATACATAGCCTACAAGGATGCAAAGCAATGAGTGATATGTGCAAGCAACTTGAATACCATGACAAGAAAGAGGAAAAAAAATTTTAACAAATATAATTCTATGACAGGTACCTGTACAATTTGGGAGCATCAGAGGGCGTAGAATGACCCCCAAAAATCCATATATTGCCAACAACAAACCATACTGCAAAGAAGCAATCTAGGGCCATCTTGAAATGGTCCACTACTCCATTGAGTCTGCAAATCAGAAAGCATCTTCCTCACTCAGAAAAGCTACATCAATTCACTTAGAGAACTTAGAATAAATTAAACAAGAACAGAAAACAAAGCTCATATGCTAGTTAATTTTCCTTTCCAAAAATAATTTCAGTTAATGATTGAGTAGTAGAATTGTTGTTTCTAGCATAAAGCAGTTGATGTGATAAACTTCTAATTGTATTGAAGTTATCATTGAACAGTTTTACTCCTAACTCTAAATAAATCATAGAATTTTAGCAACTTGATTTCATTACCACCTATAAAGACACATCTGGTTACAAATACTAGATTACTCCTTCAAACTTTTAGCACATCACCCATACAGCCAGCTGTGGCATAAAGGGGTCATAACTTTGATCTTACTCTTCTCTTTTCAGTGACAAAGCCTTCCTACTTGAAAATTTTGAACTTTATTTCCAACTTATTAACTTATAAAAAAGAACCACCACAACTTCTCTCTTATACTTTTTTTATAAGTGACAACTAGTATGCAGCAGAAAATAAGTGACTATAATGAAAAAAGAGGGATATTAATTAAATGGATACAAATGCCTAAAGCCAGAATGCATGAAAGATTTAAGATTAGTCTTGTCTAGGTGCTCCAGATGAGCTAGATATTCTAATAAACAAAGAAAGGTCTAAATGTGTCATATTTGATCGCACTGGTGATTGCAACACGGGCAACACTACTCTTACAAAGTAGAATCTCAACTGAATTAGTCACAATCATATGAGTGATAGTAAAAGTTGGCTGCCACATTTGAGATAAAGAAGCTGAGTATACTAGCTTATTAGAGTAGGATTACGTGTCTGTAAGACAAAGGGAGATTTAGAATGAGAGAATACCATTTATAGCATATTTTCTATAATCATCAGAATATACGTTATCTTAACTTGGGGCCTGAGAATGTATCAGTAAGAACAATCAAGATTGGCTTTTTCTCATCTTCTAATGGATTCGTGGTCTCAACTTGTAGGATAAATATGATTTTACAATTATGACCATCTTATTCCTATTGAACAATAAAAGCACCCAAAACATGACCAGTTCAGATGAGTCCACACTGCCATAATAGTTTCACTGCTACAACCACCCAACATCAATCCCACAAAATTCATTACCACCCACCAACACTGCATCTTGCAAATGTACTTTGATTACTCTACCAGTACTTATGACACAGGAGAAGATTTATAAAACATTTCCAGATACGCTCATAGGATTATTATAAGACATTCTAAAAATTTTCACAAACTCTAAAAACAGATAACTAATTTCAATGCCCCTGAAGATTTACAGAAGACAAGACACACAAACAAATGCTTAGATTCTCATGATATAAGGTTAAAAAGCTATGAAACTTAAAAGCATCAGTAAAAACTCAAGTTAATGTATTCGCTTCTCTTTTCTTTTTAAGACCAAATTTCATAAATGCAGATGAAAGTTGCTAACTTAAGATTCAAAGATCTACTTATGCTACACAATGCATGGGGACACAAATTGAACACTATATAGAGTGCACCAAAAAGATACCGTGTAGTGAAGTTTACAGCATTTTGACTATCAGTATTCTCTGTTTCTGTGATGTGATTATTTTCCTCGTCTGAAGCTTGAGTAACTGAAACAGCTGTATATGCAGTATGTTCAGGAAGATTGCCCTGGGAGGAGCCTTGATGTGATTGCGTCAAATCTTGGTCAATTCCATAGTGTCGATTACGAAACCGCCAGTAAAGAATAGGAAGCGTTGCAACACAACCAGATGCATAACCCACAACCCATACAAACAATGGAGCTTCAGGATTTTCATTTCTTGACAATGACAATACAACAATTGATGCTATAATCTGACTCATGGTGATGAATAACTCAACAGAAATCCATAGCCCTGAGTTAAGTGGACTTCTACCACGACGGCCATATCCATCACCCCTCCTCAGGAATGATGAATTCCTGGAGTTTAATATGTTCGTGGAAGAAGAAGAAGTATGGTAAGTGGGGGCTCTACTGCTGCTTGACAATCTTTCTTCATGCAGATTTAGGTCCATTCCAAGTGGTTGTTCATCATGAGATGAGCTTGAAGAAGCATCGTCATTTCTTCTTATATCAATTATATGCTCCAGCTCATTATGGCTATGCAGCTGCTCCATCAGCAATGGGTGTTGATCAGTTTGGATGTTTCTAATGGGTCCTGGAGAGGGAACATCCATCTATGTCTTCCAATGAAATTGGAAGCTGCAAATGCATAGGTATTCAGTACGGAGCTTTCCAACTTTTAGAACTTCACTTCTCCAAATTCTTTAAAGAATTGTTTGATACACTCAACGATCTGCATTTTGCAACTCTAGGCACTCGGAATTAAATGATTCAATGTTTTTTCTATAGTTTATATACAAGCTGCCACAAACCAGAACAAGAATTAATTCTTCAGTTAACATTCTACTAAAACTCAATTTCGATGTTATACATAAGCCACCATATATTGCACAATGATTAATGAAGTGATAACATCTTACCAAAATGATAAAGCAATCACCAATAATAACAATGTGACAGACAGGCTTTTAGTTCTACATAAATATTTTGAGTTGATACATGAATAAATTGTTTTCTGATATCATCAGTCATCACTATAAAAAGGAAAGAAATAACTCTAAATTAATACAACGAAAGACAAACAGAATTTTCACAAAGTAAATCTAACATCGCCACTAAATGAATATTAAACTAAACTACATTGTTCTCAAGGTAATAGAAAAAGAAATTTGCAAATTTAAAAAATGGTTCATTAAAAGTTAATCATAAAGAATAACTTACAAGCTAAAT
Organism: Anacardium occidentale; assembly: GCA_026122585.1. Classification (NCBI taxonomy): domain Eukaryota; kingdom Viridiplantae; phylum Streptophyta; class Magnoliopsida; order Sapindales; family Anacardiaceae; genus Anacardium; species Anacardium occidentale. The sequence goes on from JAJEJH010000290.1 coordinate 469,069, forward strand.
CTTGATAATCAAATCAATTCAATACTAAACAATCAAAAAACCAAGGAACCAAAAGGCCCATCAATTTTCTATGCAATTCACAATCAAATACATAATACGAGCTGAATACCTTAAATCAAAGATTATGACTACAAATATCCCAATCCATTCAAATAAAAACCGCTCAATATTGAAAACCCATTTGCAGTTTCACAAATCAAATCCTAATAATAACCTAAATGACAAAATTAAACAGAGTCAGCTGAGAAATTATACAAAAATCATAAAAATCGAAGAATATATGCGTACAAGACATGTATAAAAAGAACATAGACTGACATAGAAGATTGCCAAAGCTCAATTTCTTTAATTTTCTTGAAAAAATGTGGCGTCAGCTTTTGTTGAGCTTATGCTCCATTGTTTACGCAAAACAGAGAGACAAAGAGAGAGAGAGAGAGAGAGAGAGAGAGGAGATCAGATTTGGCAGTGGATGAGAGGTGATTCTTGGGCCGTACGATTTGGGAAGGTCTGAGATCCTAGAAACGTGGGGTCTAGTTAAAGTTTGATCGACGATTGAGATCGAGTGGGGTCGTTCTTGCGCCACGTTTAATCATTGAATACTGACCTCAATTATAATAATTCATAAAATATTGCCACTCTTATCCAAGTATATCCAAACGAGAAAAGTTAATTTAAATAATTATATTTATTAATAAAAATATAATTTTTTTATGAAATTATTCTCATCTAGACTAGTGTGGTTACATGTATAATACATACTATACGTGTAAAACTTGTAATAAGCGATTTTGACTTAATAAATGTATAGTAAAAATATTTATCCATCAAAATATACGTGTATTAATTATAAATGTGTATATTCACAGATTTTAACCATATCGGTGATTTTCAATAATTTAAAAAACATTTAAATAACATAAAATTGTCAAAAAAGATGTTTAGATTGTTGGATTTCACATTTCATACATTATGGTATAAGAAAATTGTATATTTGTTGTGGATTTTGGCCTAAAAACATGATAGTTTTGTGAATAAATTTTTTTGTCTAAATGTGTATAATATACGTGAATTTTGAGAATATTTTAATTGGGTTATTATACAACATGTCTAATTAATGTGAAGCAAGACTTTTAGAACTAGATATGACCATTTAGTGGCCAAAAAAATAGTACACATGATAACCATTGTCAGTATGCATGATGTGCTTTAACACGTTTTTAAACATGTGTTGACGAAAGTTGAAGATGAAAGGTTGAATTGAAATTTGAACGTATTGGAAAATCAATTTTTAAGAGGTTTTTTTTTTATAACTTTTAAAACTTGAGGTGGGTTGTTGATAGGAGGTTATACGAGTCTGACTAAAATTTAATTTGAAATTCCAATTTTATCTCTATCATCTATTTATTCTTTACATAAGCACAACAATCTTCAATATTTGAAACGCAAAGTTGTCTAAATTCCTTTAATGTTTAATTCTTTTAAAATTTTGTTGTGACAAGTTTTAAAGTAATAAGAGAAGTATAATCCGAGTATTTATAATTATTTTTATTAAAAACTTAATTTTTATTACATTTAACAAGAGTAGAGATATTAATGATATAAAGGATAAATATATTGGATTTGATAAAAATTATATTATCTATGTGTGAATGTTGAAATATTATTATAATGACAGAAGTTTTAGTGATATAAATAATAAATATATGAATTTAGTAGAAATTAGTATATATTTAAGGATGAATGTTGATAGATTGATTGAAAATTTTTACATTTAATGTAATGAAAATTGTAATAAAAAAATCGTTCTCGAAAACCCAAAACTCTAAAATAAAAATTGGAACCACTGAACCCTAGATTTGTAAGCAAAAAAACTAAACTTGAAACCTATAACCTAAAACCCAAAATCCTATACACATTTAACTCTAAAACATAACCCTCATCAGAAAATGCTAAATAATAAATTTTTTAATGTAAATGTGAAACATTAAACATGAAAAATTTAAAAAACGTTATGAAATATTGAAAATCAAAACACATACATATGATAGTATGTTATTAATGTTGTAGGATTATCCAACATGGTTCGCTGTATAATGGTATCATATGAAGGTTAATGGGTGGGTGATGGAGAGAACATGAAGGATGTTGGAGGGCGATCAAAGTATATGATAGTCCCAAATAAGACAATGTTTGTTGAATTTATTCAAATGGTGTGTGACTTATTTCAGCTTAATCAAAGGTGTAATAAGATCGAATTCAATGTGATCAACAACCTTCAACCAAGAGGTTCTGTACAAATGACTTACGATAAACATATGAAAATTATGAATAGATTATCCATTAGATTGAGGGAGTACATTTTAGTTTTTGTGTAATGCATCCGTCAATTTGATTTTTCTTGGAAAAGCACCAGTGAGCAGGATTTTCATCAACAACATGGTTCGTATGATGCATATGAAATGGGACCATTGTATAAAATGGAAGAAGAAGAGGCATCAGGGGCTAATAATGAAGCTGTTCATTATGAAGACAATGATGATGGTAATGATACTAAAGAAGATGATTATGTGTATGAGGGTAATGAAATTGATGACAACGATGATGTGGGCAATGACAATGTAGTTGATGACAATGCCATAAGAGGGTTCCTACAGATAACATAAACAGACACCTAATAGTAAAAAATCTTAACATCAGTTGTTTTGAAGAAATGAAATGTCATAATGTTCCAAGTGGACAATTTCATTGGTTACCTTAATTCTCAAAGCACCCTTCCTCATTTATTGGATCTTATAGATGAGAAATTAAGGTGATAAATATTTTTGGTAATAAATCTGTTTTAGTGGATGCTTTTTTGTAAAAATGTTGTTGAAAAAGATTATCAATTTAGAGTGACACAATAATTGAAAAATAGATGGGAGATATTTTATTTGCATGTAAATTGTTCATGGCAAGTTTGAACAATTAGAATGACGCCATCTACCTTTTTTTTTTATTAGCTAGTACCTTTTGACTCATATGCATTATAGATCAGTTGATGCCATGTCATCGACAAACGAGTGCCTATATAATATGTTAAATTGTAAGGTCAAAGTTTAACATGGTTGATTGTATATATCAACCAAAGGAAATCATCTAAGTTATTGCACAAAGGTACAAAATTAAAATCATTGTGTGGTTGATGTGAGGAGTCATTCATGTTTCCTCCAAATGATTGTCACAATTTGTGTTTGAAGAAACTTGGCACAGTAACACATGTAGATGCAGACAATGAGAACAAATTCCTATATTTCTTTATGGCCTTTGGGTATAGTATTAGGGTTTTTCAATGTTATGTATGACTCGTGTTATGTATGATGAAGCATACCTTAGGGGGCAACATCTTGGTACTTTATTCATTGCTTTAACTAAAGACTGAAATAATCGAATTTACCTTGTGGCATTTGGTGTTGGTTTTTAATGAAGCTTAAAGATTGCATAGGTGATGTACCTTAACTGGTCAACATTTCTGATTGACATGTTAATATTATCTTAGCAGTTGCAAAAGTTTTCCCTACGATGCATCATGGTTCTTGTTGCTAACATATACACAAAAACATGAAAACTAAGTTTAAGAGAATTTTAAAGATAACAACATTATATTACAAGGCAGCCAAAGGCTACATAGTTTGTGAGTTTAAAAGACATTTACAATAATACAAAACATCAATCCATACGTTACCCATTATCTATACGACATTAGAAAGGAGTAGTGAGTGAGAGCTTTTTTTTCCAAGAATACGATACAACATAATAACAACAAATATTACTAAGTCCTTTAATGCCTTTGTACATAATGCATGTGCTCTGCCTATTACACTGTTTGTGAAGTTTATCAAAGGTACACTACAATATTGGTTCTATGAAAGAAAAACCATACATATATGGTTTTTACTTTTGTTATGTTTCTATTGTCATTGTACTAATATTTGTATGTTTTTTGTAGATGTATGGACAAGCCCTATTACTTTTTAGGTAGAAGACAAATTCACCACCCACATATGAAAGTCATCAAATATAGGGGTGCACCTTATCAACACCTACAACTTTGATGTATTTGAGAGTGGTCAATACATAGTACTTATGGACATTCAAATAAGGGAATTCATTTATTGAAAATTCCAATTGTCACAACGCCCTTGCAAATTGTCAGTTGTTGGTAGATATATAAAACTGTCAACGTGCGTATAATGGGTCCATCCATAGTACAACACAACCTTCTACAAAAATATTTATGCCAAATATGTCAATCCATTGTTAGATCAGTTTAAATGGATACACCTTGACCCATTCACTATTGTGTTACCACCATACATTATTCGTAGACAAGTTGAACATCCAAGTAACAAATACAAAATATCGTCCTAAGGGGAAGACGTAGTTCTAAGGAGGTTTAGTTACTGTGGTTAACTTGGTCATACGTGATTATCGTGTAAAAGAAAAAAACTGCATCCGACATTTGTCCCACCTCCTGAGCATCAATAAATTTATATGCATGTGTTGATATTTAATGGGAATTGTATGTTTAATGTCAACTATTATGTTAATGTCAACTATTATACTAGTGTAAACTTCTATGTTAATGTGAATTCTTATGTTAGTGTCTACTTTTATGTCAACGTCAACTATTTCGCGAATAATATGCATCAAACTTAATGAATAAACTATACAATAAAATGGATCTTGAGGCCAATTACGCACGAAAATGTGATACACTGTATAACGTAGTCTCCTGTGAGAATCATTGACTTTATACCTTCTATTCAGCCCCTCTTCTATCTCTCTATCTACTAGTCGCTACAAATAACACTCAACTTCTCAATTTGATTTATCTTGTGTGCATATTTTTCAAATTGTACGCGTAAAATTAAAATTGGCAGGTTCGGGCCAGTTATCAAAAGTTTGGGCTCTTCTTAGGGAAAATTTGCTATTTTTCAAAATTTTTGGGCCAAAGAATACGTTGCTATCCGTACGTGTGTTTTATCTCTTGTATGCATTAATGCACATACGGATAATAAGACACATGTATGAATGACAAATTATCAATTTGCCTTCGAGCATGGAAACACATATCATGTAACCCCCAAAATTTTAAAAACGAAAAAACAATCCCCCATTTTCATGCACACATACTATTGAAAGAATACGCTCTCCATGCGCGTACTTTGCAGAGTCATATGCATATAATACCTAGAATCCAAATGCAGCCATTTTTTCACAAAAATATCAAATGCATTACAATCATTTACAAATATTATAACACAAGGCAGACAATAACAAACAAAAATTAACAAACATAAACATTTTAACTTACAATATTTTCAAAATCTAAAAAAAGGCCCTAAAATCACAATCATCATCAAGTAAATCTCTAACCTAAGGCTATGAAGGGAAGTATATACCTTGCTTGTGATTTTCGTTTGCTAGTTTGTCAAAAAATAAACCGATTTTGGAAGGTTTTTGTTGATTTGCTTTTTTTTTTCCCCAAAAAACCTACGCTACGGGTTTGCACACAATGCATGTCCCAAGTATGGTATATATAAATGAGAGAAATACATTATTTTTATGTATGCATTGTACACTTCAAACTCGTAATTTGGTACACACGTGAATACAAAAAACCATCAATTTAAAATTTAACATGTATATGCATGTTGTGTGTATGACGGTACACATTAAAAAGAGTATAGTTTCGTAAAAACGAAAAAAAAAGTGATGAAAATTGTATTTTTATTAATAGATGTGATTATTTACATTAATTTCTATATATATTTTATAGCTAAATATATTAACTTCAATGAGAAGATTTAATCATATTAAATTATTAAGATTTTTATAAACAAAGCATTCAAGTTTGAATTCTATAACTTGATTTGTCTCCTTATAATTTTTCTTGCAATTTTGCTACGCTTCATGCCATTAGCTTTGAATGACTGAAGAGGTTTAGGGATTATATAAATACTAATATTTACTAATACAACCTTTAATACAAATTTCAAAATTAAGAACTTAATTAACAAAGTAATTATATTTCGTTAAGCAACATGACAGAAGTGATAATTTGAAAACGGATAAATCACTTATTCCCACCCAAAATTTGTTAAAATGATAAAATCCTATTTGTTAAGATTGAAAAAACTAAATTTGTATCTGTAAGTTTTAGAGAATTATTAGAAAAATAAAAATATCTTCAAATTAAATAATATTTTTTTGAAATTTTATTCATATTTTTTAATTTTAGTTTGTACTCATTAAAATTAGAAATAATAAAAAATTTATTAGTATGAATATAAATAGAGAGTTAATGATAAATAATTATATATTTAGGTTAAATTATAATTTTTTAAGAAAATTTAAGGGTTTTGAAATTTAAAAAAGTGTGGGAGCTTTTTGAAATTTTAGAAAAAGTTTGGGTTATTTTAAGTTTTTTTAAATTTTCAATATGTTGCTCACTAATTTTAAAAAAGGCAATTACTCTTTTAAAAAAAAAATTAGGGATATATATATCTTATTAAAAATTATTGAGATTATAATATGTTTTCAAAATATATAAGTGAATATAATAATTTTGAAAGTAAGATAGAAAAATTATGAAATTTACTTTTAATAAATTTAAAAAATAATATTCAAAATTTTGAGAGAGTTTTTTATTTGAAAAAAAGTTTAAGAGTGTTTTTTAAATTTTAAAAATTTCAATATACCACTCAATATTTTTAAAAATGATAATTATACCTCAAAAAATGTAATAAAGTAAGAGTACAAATATCATATTATAAACTATTAAATTTATAAAATATTTTTAAAATGTACAAATGAATATGATAATTTTTAAAATAAAAAACGAAATTATCTATTTATTTTTATTAAGTTTAAAAATTTAATATTTATATTTTAAATACATTTTTATCGTTATATTCGAATAAAATAATATAAATATTTTTTTTCGTTAAAATTAACTATTTCTTTTAAGAAACGGGTAAGAGCTTTAAGAGCTTTATTTTTTTTAATTTAATAGCTGAGATTTTTTCAATTCAGCGAATCTTGAATGGAAAATAGTGTTTCCGCCTTTAAGAACTATGCTAGGCTGGATTGCTTGAAGAATGAAGTAAAGTTTCATGCATAACTTTTATTAATAAATTTTTCCACCTCACATTCTGATTAAATCAAATTTCTAGAATGTTAATCTCCTGCATAATCATTTACTTTTATTTCATCATGGTCTTACCTTAGGCTGCACTAAATTTCTTCATTGTGACATGTCCTTAGCCTCGAATTCAATGAAGAAACCAACGTTAATGTTCATGGGGAGTGCACACAGAAGCTTAGGCTTAGAGTTTAATGGAAATTATAAGCATAAGTTTGCGGCTAGTCCCCCGCCGCTTAAACGGCATCTCCGACCTGATGACATGAATATTGATCCTACTGATCATGAAAGATTGTTGGAGCATGGACAAGCTTTCCGGCAAAACTTCACTGTCAGATCACTCGAGATAAGAAGTGATTTCAAAATATCCATTGAAGCCTTGACGAATTATTTACAGGTTAATTATGTTTTACATTTATTTTCCTTGGAAAGTGATAAAAACAAAAAACCAAATATACCTTCATAAGAGTAATCCAATTTCAAGCAGACGTGATTTGCCCAGGACGCAGGAGTTAACCATCTGAAAAGCGCAGGAATAGTAGCTAATGGCATTCTGGGGGCAACAGTGGAGATGAGTGTCAGAGACCTCATGTGGGTCGTCTGTGGATTGGATATGCAGGTGGATTATTATCCTTCTTGGTAAGCCCACTAATTTACATTCTATGCTAATTGATGTTGCACATCTGAAACTTGTTTAATCTGTTGAAGGGCTGATGTTGTTCTAGTAAAAACTTGGACTTGCAAGTCGGGAAGGAACAGTGTCTGCCTTGAATGGCGTGTTCATGATTTTAAAACAGCCAACCTCTGATACGAGCAGCCAGGTTAAAGGCCTCTTCAATTTGTCAATAAGTTTAACATGGTTCGGAGACACCAATTCAGACAAGTTTTATCGTGGTTTCGTTTTGTCGTGGCAGTTCACATGTGATGATGAATAAGCAAACAAGGAAGTTTGTTAGGTTGAGTGAGGAAGTGATCAAGGATTTGAAGCCTTTGCTTATGCAAGGCCATCCTCGCATCCAGAGAAGTAGCATAAAACTTGCGCAGCTAGACACCAAAATAGCGGATTATGTTCGCACATCTTTAACTGTAAGTGCCATATCATAAATGCAAATGCCATATCAGTGAATGCTGATTACTGAGATGGTATCCCCCAAAACATGTAGCCTGGACAGTCGGATATGGACGTCAATCAGCATGTAAGTCATATAAAACTGGTTAACTATGTTCTCGAGGTAATTAATTTCGCATATTATGTGATTTTGATATGAAATCTTATTAAAATTATTTCAACGAGGATCCGTTGAGTGTTTTTCAGAGTATTCCTAGCGCACTTGTGGCGAGCCACAAAATTTCGGCAGTAACTTTGGATTATAGAAAGGAATGCAACAAGGGTTGCGTGCTGGAATCTTTTTCCAGGGTTAGTGGAGGAATTGAGCTCGATCACTTGCTTCGTCTTCAGGGTGGGCAGGAATGAAGAGGAAAATATACTTGTACAATGTACTGCATAGTTCATCTCTGTTAAATAACGAGCGGACCCCAAAGAAAAAAAAAAAAAAAAAAGAAATTATGTAAAATTTTATGTTCAACAATTCCGCTATATAGACGACCACACCCGTATAAGATTAAAGATGCTGTCTGTTTGGATAAATCAATATAACTAAATACAAAGACGAGGAAAATTAAAAAAGCATGCAAAATTGTATAATGAGACTAAAACCATCAACACTTTTTACCTCGCTTCGTCTCCTCAATTATCAACTTCTGCTTTAATTTCTCTTTGTAGCTCTTCTTTGTACTCTTCAAACGTTCCTGGGAATGCCATCACTGTTCCATTTTCCACTACCCAGATTTCGCTTTTCTCTTCATCTTCACAAACTCGTGATATGAGCCTTGAATCATGACTGACAAGGACAACTCCACCAGAGAACTCATCTAGGGCATCGGCCAGGGCATCAATACTTTGCATGTCCAAATGATTTGTAGGCTCATCCAGCAGTAATATATGTGGCTTTGACATAGAAATTGAAGTGAAGACAACACGAGCTTTCTGGCCTCCAGATAATTTTGCAATTGGAGTCAGATGATTATGGCTAGGGAGTCCAAATTTCCCTAGTTTAGCTCGAACAGCCTCCTGCTTGCTAAGTCCCTCTTGATCAGGATAGAGTCGAAGAAGATACTGAACTGGTGTTTCATCCATTGTCAGTAGGTCCACAAAGTGTTGTGAATATCTTCCAATCCTCAACTTCTGGCTCCTTCGCACTTCACCCTCGGTTGGATTCAAATCACCAGCAAGAAGATTCAGCAGTGTAGATTTTCCAGCACCATTTGGTCCTACAATTGCAACACGAGTCCCCATATCAATACCCACATCGACATTGGAGAGCTTGAAGTCCTCACGGTTTGGATATGAGAAGCTGACTTCTATTAGCTGCAAAAGTGGCGGTGACAGCTCAGTAGGTTCAGGGAAGTGGAATTCGACACTGTAATCTCGCCATTTCTTTGGGGCCTCTGCCAGAGGCTCATCCTCATCAACTTTTCCCTTTGCCTTGTTCTTTGATGCTTCCTTGGCAGCAGCAGACTTAGCTCGATCTTTCACCTTCTCCTGCTGAACCCGGTTTCCTGACCTCTTAGCAGCTTTCACTTGCTTCTCATAAATCTCAAACTTCTTGTTCATTTCTTTGCGGCGTTGCTCATACCCACTTTCAAAATCATCAAAATTTCCACGGTAGAAATGGAGCTTTAAATCATGGAGATGAATAATCTCAGTGCAGACAGTGTTGAGAAAATCTCGATCATGAGAAACAACCACCAAAGTTTTCTTCCACCGACACAAGTACTCTTCCAACCAGAGAACAGCCCTAAGGTCAAGGTGATTGGTGGGTTCATCCAGCAACAACAAAGTTGGCTGCACAAAAAGCGCCCTAGCTAGTGATATTCTCATCCTCCAGCCACCACTAAATGATCGGGTAGGACGACCTTGCATTTCCTTGGTGAAACCCAACCCAGCAAGAATCTTTGATGCCTGAGCTTCAGCAGCATCCGACCCCAAGATCTGCAATTTCTCATATAGTTCAGCAAGCTTCTCTCCTACATCATCACCATCATCGTTGTCATCATCTCCAGCGGCAGAAGCTGAATTCTGCAAAGATGCAACTTCTTCTCGGAGCTTGACCAGTTCCTCATTAGCTGAAACAACTGCTTGAAGGGCACTTCTGTCATCACCGACCACTTCTTGTTCAACCAAAAGCACATCAATGTTTTTGGGTACAGGAAGTTTCCTCCATGCAAGAAGCTTTAAAAGTGTAGACTTGCCCATTCCATTTGGTCCAACCAAACCATACCTTTTCCCATGGGATATCTTCACTGATGTGTTCTTCAATAGTTCTTTCCCACGGGCTGACACAGAGAAATTATCAATTGTTATGTCCTTGACATTTGCATCTGCATCCTCTTGACCATCAAGAACTGATGCCCTGCTACCGATAACAACAGTAAAAGCATCATGATCCTCCTTGAGGGCCTCCTGCTTAGCTTGCGCAGCAGCATGTGCGGCAAGCATGTCCTTCTTTTCTCGTTTCTTCATTTCTTTGTCAGTCACGGATATGTCTAGCTGCTTTGTAATATTTTTCTGTTCTCTGTTGAGTTGTTTTTTGCCATCAATCTCTTCCTGCTTTTCATCTGAGGCATAATCATCATCCTCGCTGTCTGAAGGAGGGAGATCAATACCATCAGTATAAGCTGGACGTTTCAGTATCCCCTTTGACTTGGATTTACCCGAAGCATTTGAAGAGGATGGCCCTTTCTTAGGTTTATCAGGTTTTTCGTCCATGCTAGCAAGCATGGCTGAGACAGAGAGTTTTTTCCCATCTTTTGAAAGTTCTTTAGTGCTCGATTTGGTTTTTGTTGTTGTACCAGCATCATCTGTTTTTTTCCTCCCCATTGAGAATATTCTGTCGAGAATAGAAACATAATCTAATAAAGTTGTCTGACTCAGGACAATTCATCATATACATATGGTGAATAGAAAGACCAGGTGTACGATCCATTCAAATAATTTTTTGCCATGCTTCCAAATGAAAACCTAGATATAAAGCACCCAAAAAATTTTAATAATGCTAATCAAGATAGCTACATGACTTTGCATTAGAAAAGTGAGCAGGGTCAAATCCAATATAAATGAACAATGAGACAATCACATACAAATAAATACAAGTAATCCCTATTGAAAATACAGTAAAAAAAGATAGCTAAAGCACAAACTTTCCAGACAATTTAGCAAATTCAATTAATAATTAAAAAAAAAAAAACCTAGTTTAGGGAAAAATGGTTTTTCCCTTTTTCATAGTTTTGAATCCATACAGAGTAGCACTACAGCTCTCAAAACAGCAGCCTAACTTATATGCAATAAACGAAAAAATTGAACAAATACATAATTAAAGTAATAAAAAAATCTCCTTAATTCAATCCACAATAGATCTGGGAAATTTGGTTTTCAAGCAAAAATTAACATGCTCATCAAATTGAACACAGAAACATCCTTGACTCAAACCAAACATAATCAAAATCCAAGAAAAAAATTGTTACCTAGCATCAAGAAATCAACCTACTGATACAGCAGCGCTATGATACAAACTAATGCAGGGATATGATACAACTAAAGAAATGGATAAAATTACCTTATGCCTGTTGATTTCTATAGTATCACTTAAAACTTGTTGATTGCAAAAGAATGCAAAAAACTAAAACTCTGAGCTTTAATCAATAAAAAATCTATCCTTCGAGGTTAGAAAAGACCCTATATACATACTAATATCCTAAGGTTATTGGGAAAATAAATAAACAGATTAATGGTTTAAAAGCTTATTCTAATAAGGAAAATATCTATACAAGAAACTGAATGCAATTATCACTACAAAAAATAAATAAGAAAATCTAGAGAGTAAAGCTGATATAAACTACAAGTAATGGTGAACAGAGAGCGGAAGAAGGAGTGGAAGTCGAAGTACTTTGAGTTGGCAAGGAGAAAACGATATCGTTTTATGTAAATAAGTAGTGTGTTAGGGTGTTGTTTAGTTTAATTTGAATTTGTAATAGAAAAGGGTGAAACGGTTTCGTTTCATGTTGGTTTAATTGAATTGTAAATGGTTGTTATGCAGTATCGGGGAGTTTGTCAAAAAGCAAAGTGGGCAAAGGAATGGGCAGATTGTTGATGTCAAACAATTATACCCTCTCCCTAAATTCGATTTCTCTCTCTCTCACTCTTTCTTTACCTCGCTTCTTTGATCTATTTCCTCTCTTTTCTTGCATTCAATTCCTTGCTCTTTACAATTTAACTTCTTTGTTTTGGGCAATACATTGGTGGTATTAGAGGAGTGATTATCAACGATGGAGAGGGAACACATGCTCAAGAGTTATGACAGGAATTGACTCAGTAGATCTTGTAGTTGGTTGCAGATTTTAAACATGACAACAGAAATTGATAAAGGAGTCAATGGATGAAATAGGAAGTTAATCAAAGGATTGAGTCTCCAGCACACGAAGGTAGTTTTGCAAACTAATTCGATGAATCAATTGGAAGGAGAAACTTCTATAGCACATATGAAACTTAGGTCATGATGGGAATGTGCTACTAAGTTGGAGTTCCCTTGCTTTAATGGGGATGAGTTTGACAACATGCTGTTGAGAGTTGAGTACCTCTTCAAGGTGGATGGGACACCGGTGGAGGGTCGAGTAAAGCTTGCTTCATTGCATCTGGAAGGAAAAGCTATCCAAGGGCAATAGGGGCTTGTTAAATCCAAAGGAGATGCTGCAATCTAATGGGAGGAATATGTGCAACTGATGGGAGCTCGTTTCAGCAGCCATGCTTATGATGATCCACTATCGGATCTGTGAGACAAGTAAGCTCTCTACAATAATACTTATATCCTCGAGCTGGAAACCAAGAGGATTAGGCACTTAGTTT